>JAOXYD010239773.1:0-17209 GCA_028565735.1 Pinacopodium congolense | reverse complement strand
GATTAAATGGAGAAAAAGCAAAGTCTTAACCATAGCTTTATTTTGATTTCGTGAAGGACTTTAATCAGACATTAAATATGTTTTTAAACTCAATTAAATCATAAAACATAAAATCCATAGCTCCTTTAAACATTTGGTAATTTTTCAGAATTTTTAAAAAAAATCAGAAAATCGTTTTCAAGTGTTTAAGCTAAAGTTGTCACCTTTTTAGCCTTTTTCTAATTTTCAATCAATTTGGTTGGATTTTCCTATATAATTGTAATCCAATCAACCTAGTAGTTAAGTAATCAATTCCCTGTGGGATTGACACTCGGAGTTTTAATTTTACTCTACTTTAATACTTTTGCGATAGGTGCATTTGCCTAAAAAGTACGTTAGTTTAAAAGTAAAAATCATTTCGAACAACCATCAATTTTTAAAGTCACCTAACCAACGCAACAAAGAGCTTGCCCATTTTAGGGTTGTTATAGAGACTTAGTCACTCGGGAGACCTATTCTCTCCTATAATTGGTTTTTTCACTCATATTTGGTCATATCAAAGCTTCTGGATCATCTTGAACCTACATGCAAACATCAAACCATCAACAAACTAATTAACCTCAACAAATTATATTGAAAAACATAATCAAAACATTAATTATAAACAAACACATGCACACATATATACATACATGCAACACTAACAATTTAAAAATAAAAAGCACTCAGAAGAAAACATGCTAAAGTTAAGGTCACTAGCTTGACTAATCTCATTGTAGTAAGATTAAACAAGAGAAAGGAGGAATAACACCTCCCTTTCATATGAAAATATGGCCCCAAAGTACAGATTGCATCTATGATCATTCACTCTAAATGTTTCACCCATTTCATTCACCAATTTTAATGCTCCGTGGTTGAAACTTGAATGAACTTGAATAGACCATTCTAACGGGACTTAAGCTTTCCCGAAAACTGACAAAGTTGTGAGTTAAATAACAATACTATGTAACTATTAAAGAATTCCTTCTTCCTGATGTGAAAATCATACCACTTCTTCACCCTCTATTTATAAAGTTTGACATTCTCTTAAGTGACAAATTGTTACTCCTCTAATACATTAAGTTGTAATAACCTCTTCGCACATTTTGCTTTCCCTTCAAAGTTTAAAGTTTTGGTGGGCCAATACGCTCGATGCTCTAGCTCTATGGGCAAATGGCAAGCTTTCTTATAGATAAGAAGGAGGGGAATTGTACTTATTAACGTCTTGAATGTTGTTCGGTATGCTTATAATGCATTATCAAGTTTTAGTGCCCAATCTTTCCTTGAACCAATCACTCTCTTCTCTATAATTTGCTTTAACTCCCTATTTGCCATCTCAACTTGGCCATTCTTTTGTGAATGGTAAACTATGCCTACTCTATGATGAACTCCTTATCCCTTAGGCACAGCTTCAAAGGACTTGTAATAAAAAAGTGCTCCTCCCTCACTGATAATTACCTATAGTACTTTAGACCTATTGAATATCCATTTTATGAATTTTTGCACTACATTTACATCATTTGGTTAGAGTTACCAGTACGGTCACACATTGATAGATATAATCCACACCTACTAATATATAAGTGTTCCTGAGTAAGGATGGGCACGGTCCTGTGAAATATATCCCCCATACATTAAAAAATTCCAATTTTAGAATTTTAGAGAGGGGCATCACATCTTGATTTGTAATGTTTACCACTCATTGGCATCTATCACAATTCTTTACATACTCATACTCATTTGTGAACAAAATAGGCTAAAAGAACCCAAATTCCAACACACGAGCTACTATCTTATTAGCTTTGTAGTGACCTATATGATAGTAGCTTAATTATACATCTTTTAAGCATGATTTCATGATGATTAACACTTAAAACACCTAAAAATAACCTATAAAAATACTCTAAAATAAACTTATGTATTGGTTGATGAATAGAATAAGTTAGATGCATTAGATGATTCTTATTACTACGTATGGTAGTTCAAAAACTTTTGATTAGGCTTATTATGCTTAGATGAGAGAAGAGTTCTCTCTCAAATTAATATCTTTTTTATGATATTTTTATGTAATCAAATTATTAAAGTTGATCTTGTAGTGACTAACTATTAATGTTTTTATTAAATCCATCTACTAAGAGTCTTGAAAATGTTGATGAAATTGAATTTAAACAACAAGAGAAAACCATAATCAGGGCTTAAAGTTTATGCAGGGCCTTTATAAACTTTTGGCTTAGTTTTTATTGGTATTGAACATTAGCTTTGGAATTATGTTCACATTCCTTCGTTACCTTTTGTACTAGTTTTGGAGAAAACACTTAGGAAGCTGTTAAGGATTTGTAACCTACTACTACTCACTTTGTTTGCAGTACCTAGAACATATTAAAGATATTGAACATCATCAAGCCAACATCATCTGTCTCGACAAGACTTAGACTACAAAGACAATGAGGATGAAGAAAATACTTTAGTATGTAAAGACGAAGATAACAAGTTCATGAAAAGGATAAAGAAAAAAAAATAAGAAACTTTCTATAGTTGATTACAAACACTTTCAAAATAAATGTCGATATTGAAGTAAAGGAGATATGAAGGATAATTTTGAAGAGGTTGTTGCTTAAAGAAAACAATTAGAATTTAATATACATTAGAAGGTCATGTCAAAACCCATTGAACCATGATTTCAAACTAAGCTTAGAAGTAAAATTCAAGGGATAATGAAGAACTTAACTATGAATGGCAAAGTTTGTTGATGAATACTTGTCTATAACTATGTATCAATGGTGTAAATGTTATTGATGTTTGATATTCTTAATTAAGTTGGAAGGCTATATATGTGACCATATGTAGCAAATTTTTTCTACTACTTTAAAGAAGAGTGAAAATATTTATGAAGCAGACTAAAAAGGAAGGCCAAATTAAAGAGGATGGCTAGAATATGTTTCTTCTATAGAAAACAAAAAATGTAATGGACTGTCACATTACATCTAAATATAATCGGATGTCAAACTACATCAATATATAGCGCATTGTCACATTACATCAAAATATAATGGGAAGTCAAATTACTTCAAAATTTAATTAGATGTCATATATAAAGATTAAATTTAACAATGTTTTCAACTTAATCAAAAAAAAATTAGCTCATATTTTTTTGTTTTTTTGTTTTTTTTGTATGGTCCTTCTCATTGTTCTATCTTTCTCCTCTAAGTCATTTTTTCATCAATAATTTGCTTTATATTGTCAATCATATCATCAACTATAAGACTCTCTTGAGATAGAAAATACACCTACAATATATTGAAAGATTAGTTAGCACTTCTAACAAGGCTAATTAGTAGTTTATTGAGCTAGGAGTGCTTACTGATTTTGACCTAGTCATGCCAATCACCTATGACCTAGTCATGCTGCACATTCTTTTATAGTTTGTTGCAAACTACAAAAAAATAATATTAACTAAACCTCATTGTGTAGTATGGAAAACTAGGGTCGAGCCACAAAAAATTAAAATGTAATTTCTATTTTAAATATTGTTTATAAATCGAAAATGAATCTCCTGATGTGACGAAAGCAAAATAAGCTATGATGTAATTAATGCAACCAAATAAATAAACAATAATGCAAAATATGATAAAAATAATAACACTATCAAAGAAATTAGTAGAAGGAATCATCGGGATTATGGGGTGACCATTGATCCTTGAATATGAAAAAATGGTGTTTTAGGTAATATGTAAGCTTACAGATCTAGACAAGCTCTTGAATCCTATGTTCCTAAAAAATAAGTAAATATAATAAGCTTTAGAAATACCACTAACTTTGTTATAACCTAGAATAAGCTCTCTAAGTTTAAAAGTGCAGAAGCATTAAACAATAGGAAACGACTAAATTAGGCCACGATCAAATAAATTCGAAAAGTGTATCCTAAAGAATTACATTACACTAATTAGTTAAATTTTCCTACAAAACCAACTAATCTATTGCTACTTACAGAAATCACTAATAAATATGACATATAAAAAGCTCAATCCTAGCATTTAAATTAGGAATTAAAAAAAAGGGTGTTTAAGCCTAGCAATAATGCCTAATTCTTGACATTAAACCAAAGTGTCAATTCAACCTATGTCTAGAAACACCAATGCAATAAAAATCAAATTTTGTTCTCATGAATAATTACTCGTCATTCCTTTAATACCTTCAAACCCTTAAATAATTATCCAAACATGCTTAAATTAATAAAACAAAAGTTAAGTAACAAAAAACCACCAATAGAACAACAACCCTCGTCTAACATGACAAGTACTAATAATCTCTGTAGAGCTTACTGATCCTACTAATGGACTGGCGTTACTAACATCATTGTCTCCACTGTTTCTGTAAGGCTAAGGGATTTGAAATTAACAAGGCCCTGGTGCTATTTTCCGTATGTAAAGCTAATTTAAGTCTAACATTGAAAATGTCTGGTAAATATGGTGTCATTTCTATTCTCAGGACACAGTTGCTTCATGTGTTTGTGTAAGTAACCAAAAACCAAACTTGGAAAGTTATAAATTAATAATAAATTAGTATACTGATATATAATTAAGAATCCATACAATATTTAATAGATTCAACATCCAAACCCATTAAATATTCATTCCAATTATAATGGAACATAGAAAAACATAATTACAATTAGTATATCACATAAAAACTGTAAATAAAGCCTAATACAACCTAAAATACTGGACTAAAATAATTGAAAGCAAAACTGTAGCAAAACCAAACTTAGAATCCTAAAA
Source organism: Pinacopodium congolense (assembly GCA_028565735.1). Classification (NCBI taxonomy): domain Eukaryota; kingdom Viridiplantae; phylum Streptophyta; class Magnoliopsida; order Malpighiales; family Erythroxylaceae; genus Pinacopodium; species Pinacopodium congolense. Next base: position 12,413 of record JAOXYD010239773.1, on the reverse strand, counting down.
ACAGGAAGAAATTATAAGAAAACAAGATGAAAGTTAGGAATGGTGATGGCTGCTGGAAAGTGGTGTCTCTGCTCTTGTGGACCCTTTACATACCTTTTCCAATTAGGGTAAAGCTGAGGGTGAGTAAAAGACCTCTTTGCCCTCTTTATTTTTCATTTTCTGTATGCTTAATAACGGTTCATTTTCCTTCAATAATGGTCTACTGAACCACCATTGAAGGATCTATATTTTTACGACCACCGTTGATTATCTTCAAATTATCATTAATGGTTCAGAATGACAACCTTTGCACCATTTTTGCTCCAATTCTTTCTTACCCTTGGTGTTTTGATCCAGAACTGATGTTAATAGATCAACCTTACCATTCGACATATAATGATACAAATTGAGCACTTGTATATAAAAAATAAGGATGAATTCATATGAATTCGTACACTAAAACTTAATAAAATTCATACCTATCAAATTCCTCCACACCTAAACCATTGCTTATCCTTAAGTAATGATTAAACACTTCATTAATATAATCCCAATTAGAAGTTAAAAGTTAATTTTACATAATAGAAATCAATCGATGTCTTTAATCTGATTCTTAAATTTTAACTCTATCATGATCAAAAGCAAGGTTATTGCAAGTAAAGCACATAATTAGTGAAAAAGTACCTTAATATGTATAATATTTCACAAAAGTTATCACATAAACTAGTAAAGGAAGATCACAATAACTAAAAACAACTAAAATCACAACACAAATTGATTTTTAAGTAATATTTAGGAGTTCACCTAGTCTTTTTCCATGAGAAGAAATACCTTGTCATGAATGACTGTGGTTACTCAATGAAGATGCTCCTTTTCAGCTTGTTTGAGATGTCAACTGGCTTTTTGACACAAAGGTTAACATTTATTGTGAACGTCCGCTATTTCTAAGCTAGATCACCCTCTCAAAGGACTACTAACATCAGTCATAAACTTTAACCTTTACATCGGTTTGAAGCTAGCGTAGTGAAATTTGCTCTTTTATTCAATAAACACACATTTTTTCTTCTCTTTTTCGATTTTAATTAAAACACCCCATTCAAAATTCATATGAAAAACCTTACCAAATATACTTAAACAATAAATATCATATAAATGGATCACTAAACATGTGTAAAGCGCTAAAAAGAAAAAGAAAAATGAAAAAATTTTGAAGTTAGCATTATTTCAAGATTTTAACAAAGTTTGTCAAGTTAAAAGCATCAATTTCATTTAAATACCACAATTAAGAATTAGCTAAAGATCATAATCATTTTATTAGAAACATTTTAAGCTAACACATTTAAATCGTTAACATTGGACTTACAACAGCTTAAATGTAGAAAAATTTAACTGCTTTAAGCCTACACTTAAGTTGGACATTGTCTCTAATGTCCTAAAAATAGGGAAAAACACATAAAAGGATTGAACCAAGAATACTCCCTAGAACTGAGGAGGCCATGTTAAGCATGAAAACTAAGATCACAACTTCTATATTGAATTACTATAATAAAAAAGTGAGTTCCATCAAAGTGAGCTCGTAGTCAGCACGATGAATCCAAAACTTTGAGGGTGTGAAACTACATTGTCTGCCATCATATTCTAGTGTCCATTCTCTATGATGGGCATTGTCCTTCTCCTAAGATGGTCCTCCTAATAGTGTAGGCAATGCGCATGGAGACTCATCATCCTACTTGCTACCCTTTATCTTAGGCTTGCTTAGCTACAACTCCTTGAAACATTTGACTTGCTTATGCTCCTCGTGCTCCCGATCCTCTTGTTTCTCTTCTTCTCTTTTAATTCTTTCTTTTCCTACCCTTCTTCTTTCTCCAACTTGTTAGGAAAAGGACTAGAAATGTAGTTAGTAATACTAAAAGAAGTATTACTTACCTAAGGAAGTGTTTCATCCTCCTTCGTTTCCAAGAACATCTCCTTTTCATCAACATGCTCCTCTTGTTGTTACCATTACTATTCTCTAACCTTCGATGAAAGATTATATATCACCTCACCATGGTCCTATTTAGTTTGGTTAGGAACACTTGTTGAGACTTGGGTTTTTAGGTTCGTTATCACTTCTGCCAGTTGGATCACTTGATCTTCTAAGTCCTTCAAGCCACTCCTCATTTCCTTATAAAACTAATCAGAACTCGCAGCCAAGCTATTTATGAACGGCTCTAATGATATATGATCAACTTGTAGTGGCAATGTCGGAGGTAGAGCTATAGGTAGGGAATGTAGCTGATTATGATAACACGGTGGTGGAGAACTTTATCCATGCTGGTTTCTCCCATAAGAAAAGTAGGGATGGTCCTCCCAATTTGAATGATAACTCGGAGTGTAAGGATCATACCATTTTTTATGGTAGTTATAGGAACCACTAATCCCATAAAACTACTGCTTAATTAGTAAAGAAGGACCCATATCAAAAGATTGATCTAAAAAAAGAAAAAAAATCACATACCTCAATATCAACTATATCCATCCCTACACGCTCAACTAAGGAGGTGAGGTAGTTTAACAGTCGTTCCAACCTAGAGGTAGAAACAAACTCACAATGATAATCAACAAAAGAATTTGTATAAGAAGGATCAAAATAAAAAGGACGCTGAAAATAAGCCATGGCTTGAAAAAGTTATGAAACATAAATAAATAGAACACCAAAGTTACAAAAGATCAATAAAAACAAAACGAAAGACAACATAATAAATAACAAATAACACAAGCTAGCTCCTTCACAAAGGTGCCAAAAATTTGGTAAGCCGTCGTGAACTCTTAAATAATAAATTTACGTAATAAATCTAATTATATAGCTAGGGCAAGTCAGGGTCGAACCAATAGAAAGATAGGATGTACTACTATTTCTAATTTTGTAAAGAAAAACAAAATAAAAAACCCTTTAATGCAAAAGGAATTAACATAGTTAAGATGCAATAAAAACATCAAAATGGACAAACATCAAGAAAAATGCAGTGAGTAAACAATAATAACAAAGAAAATAGCTGAAGGTATTATCGAGATTATAGGATAACTATTGATCCTTGAATCTACATAAAAGTGTTTTAACTATAGTGTTAGCCTATAGTTTCGAAAAAACTCTCAAACGTTTAGTTCCTTTAACTTAAGTAAATCGAGCAAGCTCTAGAAATGCCTTTATCTTCACTATATCCTAGAATAAACTATCTGGATTTAATAGTTAAGATGCATTAGATACTAAGAAATGAATAACTTAGGCTACTAACTCATAAGCTCGAAAAGTGTAACATAATGGAATGGAACCCTAGATTAGTTGGTTAGGTATCCTAATAAAACCAACCAACTTATTGCTACGTCTCAGAAATTTCCAAGGATAATTACGTATCACAAGCTCAATCCTAGCATTTAAAATAGGAAATTACCTAAAGGATGATAAATCCTAAAGATAATACCTAATTCATGTCATATAATGAAAGTTCCAAACCAACGTAACCTAAAAACATCAAATCAATTCAAGCTCAATCCTATTATCACAATTGATTACCATTTATCCTTTGTATACCTTCAAACCCTTTTAACAACTAGCCACACACAATTAAACTAAGAAAAACAAAGGCTAAACTAACAAATAAGAAAAACAGAGGTTAAACTAACACATACCATAATTAATTAAATTAAATTAAGGCTAGAAAATTAAAAACCTCATTCAACACTTAAACTAACACAAACACAAATTAATTATACTAATAATTAACTAACTAAAAGCTAATTTAACTAAACAAAAACTAAAGCATTAAATAAAAATCTGAGCACCTAAACAATCAACATACGTTAACATAAAAAAATTAAAATCATAAGAATAAGAACATAAATTAATTTCCAAACATAAATTAACTAAAGATATTAAACATAAATGAAAACTTAATGAAATAAATCTTAACACTTAATAAAGATATCATAATAACATAAACCAAAGATTAATACATAAGAAAGCAAATAAACAGATGCATTAAAGCTAAACATTTGGCCAAGACAAAAAAAAAGAGAAAATGAAAACAAAGAGAGGCATCATATGGACAAAACAAATCAAACCATGAGAAAAAGAAAAAAAGTTAGTGGCTGAATAGTGATTTAATTCAAATTAATTCCAAAATGGGTGGCTGCATCTCCAATCTACATTAAAGGGATGGTGCTACACTCTACTCCACGGAAGCAAGCTACTCCAAGCCGTCTGCTCCTTAGGAAGCTCTAAGCCATCCAAGCTAGTGGCGGAGAGCTCCTTTCTCACATTTTTGCCACTGACTTTGTCAAGCGGAGAGCTCCCTATTTGCTAGCTTTAGTTTTTAACTCTCCAAGTGGAAAGATAGCTCACTTATCTCTCTAATAATGTTTCTGTAGACCCCTCTATCTAGTTTCTGTAGCTCCTAATTCCCCCTCCCTTCTCTAAAATGTGAACCACCTCTTTTTGCTACTCTTCTTTTTTGTTTTTATGCTTGCACTAAGGCTACATGTCTTCACTTAAGCCAGGCTTCCTAGTGTTGTTGTTTTGATCATTAGAGAGAACTGCAATGTGCTTATTCGTTTCATGCATGGAAGACCTCCTAAGCTACTGCGTTTTAGATAGCCTTGAAACACTCCTTGCTGTTATGTTTCGACTGGATGGAGGCTCCCATGTTATGTGCTTTGTACAAGGGAAGAGCTCCCCCATGCTACTACCATTTCATGCAAAGACAGCTCACCTTTGGCTGCTCTAAGTGCTGCATTTTGGGTATCATTTGGACAGCACTCTTTTTGTGTTGATTACCTCCTATATGTTCTTGTGAAGTTCCATTTTTATGGACTAATTTCAGCTTGTTTTCATTTTTTTCATTTTATTTTATTTTATTATAAGCTAAAAAATCCCTTGAATTTATGCTCTAATTGCTTCAAAACTTCATGCTTTAATCTAAATTTTGCATTCCATCATTAAATCTATATGTAAAATCAGTAGGAACACAAAAAGAGCAATTTAACATAAAAATAGGAATGAATTCAAATGAAACAACATGTAAAAATATAACAAAATTCATTCCTATCAACTAACTTGGGTCAAGCTAAAAAATGTAACAAAAAGAATTGAATCCTTAAACTAATTGGTTAATTTTACCTATAAAACCAACTAATATATTGCTACTTATGAAAATCACTAATCTCTATTAAGTATCAAAAGCTTAAACCAAGTGTTTGTAGGAATTACAAAAAAGGTGATTAAGCCTACCCATAACCCCTAATTCTTAACATGAAACCAAAGTTTCAATTCAATCTAAGCCTAGAAACACCAATTTAATGAAAACCCAATTCCATGCTCATAAATCATTACGTGCCATCCTTTTAAAAAAATTAGCCACACATGCACAAACTAACAAGAATAGAAGTTAAACATCCATAAACCATGCTTAAATAATTAGTATTAACAAGGTTGGGAAGCAATAAGAAATTTGCCTATTGACATATAATCAAGAATCCATACAATATTCAACATATGCAACACCCAAAACCATTACACATTCAATCCAACTATAGTGGAATATAGAAATATGTGACTATAGCTAATATATCAAGGCAAAACTGTAAAAAAAAGCTTAATACAACCTAAAACACTGAACTAAATTGATTGAAATTAAAACTATAGCAAAACAAAAGTTAAAGTCCTAAAAACATGAAAATTTACAAGAAAACAAGATGAAAGCTTAAAGGAATGGTAATGGCTACGGGAGAATGGTTTCTATACTCTTTTAGACCCTTCATATACCCCTTCTAATTAAGTTAAAACTAAGGATAAGTGAAAGACATCTTGTTCCTTTTCAATTTTCATTTACTATACATGTAACAATGGTTCATTTTACTTCAATAGTGGTTTGTTGAACCACTGTTGAAGGATCTAGATTTTGCCTATTAATAGTGGTTTGCTAGACCACCTTTGGTAACCCTTGCTCCATTTTTGCTCCAATTCTTTCTCACACTTGGTGTTTTGGTCTAGAAATTGTGTTAATAGATAAAACATGTCATTGAATGCACATATCAAAACTTAACAAAATTCATCCCTATCATTCTAGTATTATGCACAACCCCTTTGCATTTACTAGAAGTTACAATACTACTAATTCTTCTAGAAATCTTACTAATCCTCGTCATCATAACAAAATTCATCCCTATCATTCTAGTATTATGCATAACCCCTTTGCATTTACTAGAAGTTACAATACTACTAATTCTTCTAGAAATCTTACTAATCCTTGTCATCATAAGGTTCTCTTTCTTTATTTTTTATGGGGTCTTCCTAATATTTACTTATATATAGGTGGATGTATGAACTAATTATGTTATTCCTTGGGTGATGGCTAAAACTACTAATGATGAACTAAATTTAATTGTTTAAAGTAACATTTCAAGTAGGTCTCAATAGAGTAGTAAGCATGAACATATTCTTTTAGATCCCCCATCTCTAAGATAATTGTTAAAAGTCCAAGATTATTCATGTAACTGTTGTTGGTTAACAAATAATAACCTAACTTACTCTACTAACTATGTATTAACTTGAGTCAAGGTCGATCCTATAGAGATCTATCAAGTTATTACTTTTTTTTAATCTTAAACAAAAACGTTGTTTAATTAGAAATGAATTAAATTGAAAATATAACTATTGAAATAATGGAAACTAAACTAAGCACACAAAATATTAATAAATAGATAATTGTGATAAAAAAAGTCAGAAGATATTTTCGGGACTTGGGAAAGATAATTGATAGTCAGAAAGCACTTAAAATTATGTCTTAATTAAGATGGTAACTTATAAACATAAATAAGATCTTGTATCCTAAGTTTTCTCTATTTATAAGTAAATCTTAAAAGTTTTAGAAATACTCTAGCTAATATAATAATCTAAAACAAGCTCTGTAGATGCAATTGTATGGAAACAACAAGTAAGGAGAATGGTTTAGTTAAGTTACAATCAAACAATATGGGATCATACAACTTAAAGAACTAAAACCCTATAGTAACTTATTAAGTTATAATTATAAGTTTCATTAACCTATTATTACTCTTAAAATTAACTAGTGATAATTACAAATCACAAGTCAATACATAGTGTTCAAACTAGAAATAGAAAATAGGTTGATCAGGCCTATAACATAACCCCTAGTTATTGATATTGACCTAAAGTTTTTGTTCAAGTTATTGATATTGACCCAAAGTTTTTGTTCAAACTTAGCAAAGAAAACAATACCTATTAAACTTAATTCACATCTTATAATTGTAATCCACTTGTTCCTTTAATATCTTCTAACCCAAAGGAAATTAACCTTAATTATTAAAATGAACAAAAATAGAAAATAAAATCAAAGAACCCATTATAGATAAACAAAATAGTGAAAATGAAAATAAAAGATTCAATAATGAAATTAAGATATTCAAAGGATTGATCGAGTATTGTAACTCAATCCGAATGCAATAGCATGGTAACTAAAGAAAGAAAAAAAAGGAAAAAAAGTAAAAACCTAATGAAAGTAAAGTTATAATCCCTCTTAAAACCTAACTACTGTAAAATATTATCAAATACAAAGATGAAAGAAATCAAAAACCCTAAACATAAGATAAAAACTAAGAAGAATCCAAGTGGTTGCTAAAAATGGTAAAGAATGACACCCCTAACTCTATTTTTTAGGCTTAAATACCCTTCCATTATTAAGTCATTTTACAATAAGAATAATTGAGTACCTTTAAATTCTATCTTGAAATGCGTTTTCTAAAGCATCAATGGTGCTCAACATCAAGCATAAACAACCCTATTGACAGACCATCATTGAAGGTATCTAGAACTTGGGCATTAACAACTGTTTGATGACGATCAATGGAACTATTGATAAACAACAGTTAAAGTCTGCAAGTGTGTTTTCTATTTCCAGACTTGGCTTGTTTCACTTAGAATTAATCTCTTTAGGTTTAAACATAGATTCCAACTTGTAAGAACATAAATTAAGTAATTTGATGTCAAAATAGGAGTGAAACCATATTAAATCACATCTTAGAATGTTATATAATACACCCCTATCAAATACCCTTGCACTTAAATTGTTACTTATCCTTAGCCATTGAATTAAACATGCAACTCAAAATAATACCAATAAAATGCCAAAAGTTAATTAATAAAAATAAAAACCAAATAACTTAATTGATTTAGTATACAAATCTCAACTTGATGACGACAAAAACTTTGTTGTTACATGAAAACAAAACATTGTTAAGAACTAACCCTTAACGTACAATACTAAGCATTTATGTCATTTCACCTATATCATCAGAAATATCCAGTCAATAATGTTTGAGGAAAAAAAAACAAATACACACAGACCAAATTGAACTTGTAACAATTAGTTGAAGATTTTTTTAGCCTTTTCACATGAGGAAAGATACTTTGTGATAAATTACAACCAGTTTCTAAATTAGGATATTCTTTTCGGCATGTTTGAGATGTCATCTACTTTTTAATGTGAAGATGAACTTTTTGTTATGAACACCCATGGTTACTTGGTTAGATCATCCTCTCAAATGGGTACTAGCATTAATAAAAAACTTTGACTTCTATATCGATCTGAAATAAGGAAAGTGAAAAATATGATCCCTTATTTAAACAAGCACACACTTTTTTAAAAACATGATATTAAGCAACGTAATCCTAAATTCACCTGAAAAACAATACAAAATATCCTTACATTTAATATCATATATAACTGTTACTATATAATACGAATCATTGAAAAAAAAAAGAAAAACATTTTGAGGCTAAAAATCATTAAGGAGTTGGTTAATGTTTACTAAATCAATGACTTCAATTGATTTCACATATCATAATTAGGAATGCACTAAAAATCAGAATCTTTCTAAAATGAAACATTGAAATCATCACCTTTAGATTCATAACAAATCAGGTGTAAGATAATTGAATCTTAGTTCGCTCTTTCACACTTAAATTGAACATTTTCCCCAATATTTGAAAATCAAATAAATGTAATAGTTTAAATTAGAGTAAGAAAATTCCCCTGATTTATATAAATCATGTAAGGCTGTGGTGGAAAAGATGGTAGCTCACTTGTGTGCCTACAAAAAAAAAAAAAAAATTAAAAACTATTAAATTGAAATATATTAAAATCCTATTTAGAATAAAAAAAATGAAAATTAAATGAATGGTTGGGTTACCTCCTAACAAAAGTTTCTTTAAGATCTTTAGCTTGACTCCTTTTTGTCCACATCATCGAACATAATTTAGAGATTCAAGCTCCATCACCTTTATATTTTAAACATGATATCCATCAAAATAAGGTTTGATGCCATGCCTATTAACTTTAAACTCTTTCCCTTTCGTTTCACTCTTAATCTCAATTGCATCATGGGGGTACAACTTGGTGACTACATTTTGGTCCTGTCAATCATAAATGTAGCTTACTCGAAAAAATTTTAAGTCCCAAATGATAGAGGAGAACTTTTGGACCCGCATTGAATGTTTTTTATGAAATATGTTTTCCATGAAATGTATTAGTCTTCTCTTTGTACATGCAGGCATTCTAGAATGCATGATTGTGTAGCTCCTTTAATTCTTGTAGCTATATCTTCCTATGTGCATAAATAGGACTTGTGCACAAGTAGATGACATGGTTTCCCAAACACTAGCCTATATAAAGACATCTCGATTGGTGTTTAGTAGGCTCTATTATATACTTATAGAATATTGTCAAAACAAAAATTCTAATCCTTTCTATTGGGATTGATTGTCTTCTCTAAAGTGGACTTGATACCCCTATTGGATACCTTGGCATGCCCACTTATTTAGGGATGATTAACTATAGAGACTTTATACACTATCTGTTATTTACAAAGGAGAGCATTAATTATTTTATTGTAGAAATGTGTCCCCTTATCACTAATGATTGATATTGAAATCCCAAACCTAATAAAGATGTGTGATTTTAAAATTTTTGTAACCACTTTAAAATTGTCAGTCCGGGTGGCTTTTACTTCCACCCATTTTGAACATAGTAAATAGCAATGGTCCTATAAATTCTATGCCACAAACTTTTAAAATTAAAAAAATTAGAAATGAAGTTTGAGACATTTCATTTCAGAATCCTAATGTACTTATCCTTTGCCAATTTCATAAGTCTTGGAAAATCCATAAGCATCCTTAAATAAAGATAGGCAATAAAATCCATTCCTACGACCTTGTGAGCTATTTTTTTTATCCAAAACTTCCTCCACACACATAAGAATAAAAAAAGGTTAAAATAGAATAAAATTTATAATTATCTATGCACCTTCTAATCACTTGATTTGGCACAATGTTTTCATAAATATAGATCATCCTAAGTTTTATGCTCTTGTAAAATTAGTGGGGAACTATTGAGTGACTAAGAAGTTCCCCAAGATTGCATAACAATGGGTCTTCATGTTTACCATATGCAACAACTTATATAAAAAATCATCATTGATTAGAGTGTTATTAATAGCATGTTGAACAATCAATTTAAATGTTCTACTACTCCATTTTCCATTCCTTTTTATATCTCTAATCTCTATATCAAATTCTTATAGTAAGAGCATGCAGCTAACAAGTCTTAACTTTGACTCGATTATTTTTTATAGAAGGTACTTCAAGGCTGTATGATCAGGATAAACAATGATTTTGGTACTCAAAAAACAAGACCTGAATTTATCTAAAGCAAAAATTATAATAAGAAGTACTTTTTTCTATGGTTATATATTTAGATTAAGAATCATTCAATGTCTTAAAAGCATAGAAAATGACATTGGGACCCCCTTCAGCTTGTTGATCGGAAACTGCTCTTATAGCTTGGTTGGAATTATCGCACATGAGTTTAAATAAAAGATCCCAATTAGGAGGATATATGATTAGGGCAGTGATCAACTTCTCTTTCAAAAGATCAAATTATTTCTTGCACTTATCATTAAACACAAAATCAACCTTTTTTTTTACGTATATAACGGTTGTGAAATCTTTGAAAAGCTTTGGCCAAACCATTAATAAAATCGTACATGGTTGAGAAATTAATGTACTTATCATATAGTAAAACGGTAAGAATCCCATATGCTATTAATCAATCAACCAATCAAATGATTAATGTAGCTACAGTGATACTTTAAATAATAAATCCCTAGAGGTAGCCTAGGATTTAATAGAGGAGTGTTGATGTTGTAAAACAAACCACTATGAGTTTTACACTCAAAATCGCAAGTATACGGGTCGTACTTGTAGTAAAGAACAGATCGTTCTAGTAGTAAAGAACGGATATTGATCCTATGAGGATCATATCTAGACACCCTATCAATTGGCTTACACTTTGTTCAAGAAATCAATTTAAACAAATAAAATAAAAATAAATATATAAGATGTAGATATATTGGAAGCAAAAGCGAGCAACACAACCAATCGCGAATACAACAAACGAAAATTTGATGAAAATCAAGATTTAAGAATAGGACTTATTATTATCCATATTTTTTCCCCTTTTGTTTAATTGATCTAATTAATATTTGGTCCAAGATTTCCTAATATTTTAGCTACGCTCTCTCAAGGTGGAACTAAATGTCATTAATTAAATAATCTAGGATTAACTTTGGGATCTCTTGACATGCAAAGCCTTTCTTAAATATTTAACTAGATATGAAGTTATCCTATATGCAGTATATTAATTTATCAAAATCTCTTCCCAAAAAATTAATACCTTTTTATCTATAGGTCTATTAAATCCCAACTCTTGTTGTACATCTAACACAAATTACCGAAATTACTCTTCCAATTTATTGTAGGGTTTAAGTTCAATAAACAACACAAATATTTATAAAATTAGAACCAAAGGGTCCCATATAATTCAAATAACAAATCCTTAAAATATTTTAGCCACACATAATAACGAAAATAAGTTCAATCAAGTCCATATTATTGAAAATGTAAAACATAATAAAATAATACAACTAAGTAAAATAAAATAAAAAAATCTAAATGGAAAATATAGAACTTGATAAACTCTTGAAATTAGTGTGGCTTGGTGGAAATGAAGCTTGAAGCTTGAAGCTTGTTGGTCGTTGTTGCTCCTCTTCTTCATGTCTGTTGCATCGCCCTTGTTATTTTCTATCTGTCTATGCGTCGCTTCTTTTTCCGCCTCTACTACTGTCCGAGTATTCTCCTCTTTTTTTTTTTTCTTTTTGGGCTACTCAAATTCTATCATTTTTTACAGCTGAATCGGTCTACTACTTCGTTGTGTCTTGGACATAGAGGGTGGACTAGGTGGAGGCCTTGGGTCTAGTCCTTGAATTGACGAATAGGATGATGAGTCTCTAAAACCATTGCCTACACTACTAAGGAGACCATC
>JAOXYD010239737.1:0-17212 GCA_028565735.1 Pinacopodium congolense | reverse complement strand
GTTTGGAAGTGCTATCAAGGCTTATTAAACATGTGATCAATCTACAAAAGAACTTCAAATTTCATAACAAATGTAAGAGGCTCAATACCTATAGTTTAGCTCTTTCATATGAACTAGTTTTGTTATCATGTTTAGAACCCCACTTAATCATAACCTTGGCGAATGAAATGGAAACCTTCAAGTGGATATGAAGCTTGAAAATGAATAAAAACTAGAGTCATGCATTTCTTTCCTCATTAGTAGACAACTTAATAGGTTGCATATCAAGATTGATAGATCTTTAAACTCTCTACACATATATCAAAAAATTCATATTATACTCTTCAAAAGCGTGATTAAAATAATACAAAAGATGTTTAGAATCTTCTTTTAGAATGGAAATTCAAATGGCCCATATGCAGCCAAGATTGGATGGTAACCAAAGTGCCTACTCAAGGATGAGGGAGGCTCTGACATCTTAACATTAAAACTAAGCAATAAGGTGTGAAAGAAAAAATGAATATAGAGAATTTAGGTGGATAATGAATCCATTTAAGTAAAGCGGATCTACTCCTACATCCTTAGAAATCAAAGCTTCTAGACTAATGCACCTAAAATCACTTCTTGTAGATAACGATAAACTTGTTAAGAAAGAGATACTAAACATGAATGCTTTTTAAACATAAGATTGATGATGGTTCCCTCACCAATTTCTGAATAGACTACTAGAGTGCATTGGGACCTCTAAATCTCATTAATAGTTACTCCAAACTCAAGGATATTATCCCTTCATTGGAATGGGTAAAAACAGTACTCAATGGCAACAAATTTAACCTAATATAAATTACTATAAAGGATTTATTAGCCATTGCACCTCAGTTCTAACCTTCCTCCTTAGGAAAGGACACTGTTGTTGATTACAAAACCAAACTTTTATACAGGTCATAACTTATAGTAAAAAATGGATATCGATCCCACGAGGATTGTAGTTAGACACCACTCAATTCAGGTTAAGCTTTGTTTAAAAGATATATTTAAACAAATTTTAAAAGATAATTAAAATGAAAACAAAGTAAAGGTAAAAGGAAACAATATAACCAAAGCCAAAACCATAAACTAAAACTCAAAGAAATCAAGATTAAAAGTTAGGATTTGTCATTATCCTTATTTGTTTTCCTTTGGTTTTTTGTTTTAAATTATTATTGGACCAATATTTCCTAAAGTTTTAGCTACCCTATCTTAAGGTGCAACTAAATTTCATAAGTTAAATAAATTAGGATTAACTTTGGTATCTCTCGATATGCAAAGTCTTTCTTAAACATTCAACTAGATATGAAACTATCCTATAGGCAGTCTATCAATTTACCGAAATCTTTTTCTAATAAATCAATAACATATTATCTATAGGTCTATTAAACACCAACTCTCTTTGTACATTTAACACAGATTACAAAGCTCACTCTCTTGATTTATTGCAAGGTTTAAACTCAATAAATAACACAAACATTTATAATATTAAATAAATAACCAAGGTTCACAGATAGTACAAACAACAAATCCTAAAAACACTTAAGCCACTCATAATAAAAATAGGTTCAACCATATTCATGTTCTTCAAAATATAAAACATATTGAGAAAAACATAAATAAAATAAATATAAGAGTGGCTATCTTCCCTTTTTTCTCTAAAAATTTGAAAATGAAGGTTTAATGGGACTTTTGATGCTTGAATCTCAAGTTTCTGTGTTGCAACTTGGAGATTTGGTTTGGCTTGAAGAGGAAGTTCTTGACTTTTCTTGAGCGGTGCTATTCCCCTATCTAATGTCTCTCTAGGTCCTTCATAAATGGTTTGTGATTTTTTCTTAAATACCTAGGGCTATGTGTTTGGCCCTTTGCATCATTGCATTTTTTATGGAAGAACTTGGTGTTTTGCTCTTTAGCTACTCTCCAGCGTGTGAAGCTTTTATTGGCATTTTGCTCTCCAGCTGTTCTTCAGCATGAAAAGCTTTTAGTGGCATTTTTTTTCTCTCTAGCTAGTCTCTAGCATGTGAAGCTTTTATTGGCCTTTGCTTGGTCAAAAGGTGGAGAAGACTGGTCAAATCATGGTTAAAATATCTTGTTTCTAGTAAGTTAGGAGTTGCAGGGAACTCTCACCTGAGAGTTAGGCTTTGCTTATAAATGCAACAATGAATCTTTCTCATGGTTTCATTCATTTCTCTTAAATGTTTGATGGTTAGTGTTTCGCTCAAACTTCCTAAAGGAAACTTTACTATCATAGACTTGCTAATACACCAATTCTTCTCCACAATGATTACATGCTAAGATAGATCAAAAGGACTTTATTTCGGGTTATAATTTGGTTAAGGTTAAGGTACGTCAAAATGGTTTAGGGGTTCATCACAAGCACTCATAAAGTACTACATGAACAAAAGAGATAACAAAATAAACTTTTGAGATATGCAAATGGATAAAACTAACTACTCAATACTTGTTGATGCTACTAAAAGGTTCTGCCTTTTTCTCTTCTTTTCTTTTTCCATCTTTTCCTTTTCTTTTTCTTCCTTTTTTTTTGTTTTTGTTCTTCTTTTCCTTTTTTTTTAATGATAATCAAGAAACAAAGAATAAAATAGTAGCTAAATACAATGTTCTTCAAGAGTATAAGTACTAAAAACTGCTCAAAGCATCTAAAAAAATGTAGCAAAAAAATCCCAAATTAAGTAGTACTCTACTAAACTTGGGAATGGGTAAGCTAATAAGGTTTCCAATTTTAAAATGAGAATGTTTTCAAGAGAGAAAGAGTTAAAGGCTCAACTAGGGTAGTAAGGCATAAAAAAATGGGTCGTTCATTTAAACCAAGGTTTAACACAAAAATGGCCTTAATCGTTTCTATCTAGCATGCATCTAGCAGATATAAACTGATTTAAATCAAGTTCTGAAGGTATTTTCCAAAGGAAGCATCACACATAGAAAGAAATGAAACAAATATAAAATGGAGTCATAAGGGTTTAATTCCTTACATAGGATCAAATGAAAATCCATTATGCAACTCTACATTACCTCATTACTCAAGTGTCAAGTTCTGATTAAGCTTATATAACTAACTACTTTCATCACTCAGCATGGTTCACTCTCTACTTAAGTAGCCTAATCCGAGTTCAAGCATGCATTCAATCTCATTCCAACTAGCATGATAGAATCTCATGGCAACACATTCAAAATGATTCAAGTGTTGTTCCATTGATTAAATAAAATAACTCAAAACAACAACCTAATATGCCTAAAACATGCATCCTAAATAACAAAATGCAATCACAAATGCAAAGACTATCAAATGTCATTTGGTTGAACCAACATTGAAGAATCTATTCAAATCTCTCCTGTAAAGAGTTTTGGAGGAACAGGGCAGTTAAAGTATTCTAGTATAATTTAGTTTGGTTTCAAAGTAAATTATAAGGCATTCTTTCATCTTATTGCTTGCAAACAATGGTATAATTTTCACATATGACATATTATAGAATCTCAGGATCATCTGGACATTGAATCAATTATACGACATACTTATAGAATGAGATACTCAAAAATTCTCCTTGAGCTACTTATTTGGTAATTGGGAGGAAATCTCAAGATAGATATGTTATAGGCTATAGTGGAATAAGAACTAAAAAGAGGCCATAGGATTGTCTTTGGAAAACTAATATATGAAATCTATAGGGTAAGGAATTTTAGATTTTTCTAGGAAAAATCCAAGTCTAACTAGTAACTACTTATAAAATTGGATACATTGCATTGGATTTTTATATTTATGTGAATGCAAGTTTCAATTTCCCTAATTTGATTTAATGTGTTTAGATCGAGAGACTATTTACATAAATAGACCAGTCTACAGGTAAAGAGCGTTACATTGGCCATTAGAGATATGTTTATTTCTTGGGTTAAGTGTGAATCTAGCAAAAATAATGCTTCAAATTATAGTAGTTGATAATAACTTCTAATGAATCCATTGAAAGGATAGAAGCTATATAACTTGAGAGTGTGTATAATTCAATTTAGGGATCCTATGGTTTAAGAAAAATTGGATAAGACATTGAATCAAAGTAAAATAGCAAACACGTTGATGTCTTAGGGGATTAATCTTCTAGATTCTAACTCCATCATTTTCATTCTTAATCTTGTAACTTGCGTTGAAATTATTGAGTTAGTTGCTTAGTTGTGAGTTCAGTTAAGTATCAATTTAATCATTAATTTGGATAGGTTAGGTAATAGAGAAAAGGAAATACTAGTATTTCATTAACAATCCTTATGGGACAACATCCAAACTCATATTAGTTACTACGATACAATAGGTGCACTTGTTATTAGTGGTATTCGTATTAATTAATTTGAGATTTGAGATTTTATTTTATTAAAAATTAGAGGACTATAAAAATACCTATCAAGTTTTTGGCATCATTTCTAAGGATTAGGGATATTAGGAAATCCCAATTTTTATTAGTAAAATCATTTTTATTTTCTTAATTTTGCTTAATATGTCTAGTTTTTTATAACTTCTTTCCTTGATTAAGTGCTTGCAATTCTAAATTGTAGGTATTCATCATCATGTAATGGGGAAGGTTTCCACTAGTAAGATTTCTAGTGGTATAAAGATGAAGGATTTTAAGACTACTATTAGACAGTTAGTTTGCTAGATGAGCCACAGATATTAGTGGGATGATACATACAACCCTAGTTAAATAAAATACCCACTCTTCTCCTGGCTTAATAAGAGCTACTTTGAGCTGCCTTTACTTGTTTATCATCAACAATGATCCAAAGATGAGTGAAGGTTGGAATTATATGGGGTATTAAGTGAATTCACATCTAGTATTAAGATTATCTAAGAAAAAATTGGAAATTAAAGAGGAGTCAAGATTGGCATTATATAAGGACTTAAATGAATTCATATCTAGCAATAACACCAGCCAAAAAAATTATAAGCTTCTTACTATAACTTGGCAATCTAGATTGGGCAATTGACTAAATCTGATATAAAATATGAATAAGTTAAAGCACTTAGCATTTTCGAAGAGGAAACATGGAAGCAAGAATTCGTAAGTTTAATTAGAAGTAAAGAGAAGCTAAAAGCTAAGTTAAATGGAGAAAATGAGAAGCATGTTGAGGATAAGAACAAGAAGGAACAGGAGGAAGCATATAAGGATGTTGATTTTGTCATTGTTACATCTTTTAACCATTGAATTTGGGTTTGGTATCAATATTTTTTTTTCCATAAAGTTGAGTGAATTGAATAAGTGGGAAAAACAAAATCTAGTAGTATAAGGTGGTGGCAATTCACCATATAAATGAAGAATGAGTTTTGCTTGATGGAGCTAAAAAGAAGATTGAGATTCTCTAACATTAAGATTAAACTAAAACACTTTTAAAAAGCATTTGTTGGGAGGCAACACAACATTTATACTATCTTTTTTATTGCTTTTTTACTTTAATTTTAAGAATTTTTTGAATTTAGTTTTTCATTTTGGCATGTTTAATTTTATTACATTTGCATGTGAGTTTGTCTTTATGTTTCTTTGAATTCCTTGGAAATTTTTGTTGTTAAGGTACTTCATTCATGAATAATAGGAATAAGTTTAAGGGGATTTGGAATAAAAATCAAGTGAAAAATAAAAATTTTTATAATTAACTACTATGGTCCCACTTGCATTTTGGCATGCTTCATTCGACTAAATCAGAAAATTTTTAAAACTTTCCAAAACTGATTGTATTAATAGTTTTTCACTCTTCTTTAAACTATCTCTCAACTTTCTCATTTTTTATCATCTACCTAACATAAATCAATCTCCCAGAGTGGATTTTGGTGCATCAAATCAACAAGGTATGTACTAATTCTTTGCATTTCAAACTTAAATTTTTTTTAATTAAGACTTAGGATATAATTATTTTTTAATTGAGACTTAGGATTTAAACGTGAGTATATTGTTTTAAGTTAAATTTATGGGGTTTTTCATCAATCTTTATGTTATTTATTGATCTATGTTGCTCTAACAGGTAAAATAGCCCTTGTGTATCATTCCTCCTTCATCTAAGAGTTGATTTGGTTGATTTTTCATATGATTATTATGTGTTGTATGGAATTTTTGACCTATTCTTGCCACAATTAAGGTTTTTGATCATTACTTGAGTTAACTTTAAATTGTTAATGCTTTTTTCTATTTAGGAGAATCACTTATTGATGATAAATATTATGTGGAAATTCTTTTAAACAAAAATTTCATGATAATTATGGTTTTGAGTGTTCAAGTAATTGAGATTGGTGAACATTATTACTTAAATTATCTATGAATAACCTGCTTTTCTCTTATTTAGGGTCGCTATTGCCATAGGTTCCTAACAATGGTTTACATGTTAATTTTGATTATGAACATATCAATATCTTTCCTATTATGCTTAATTAATGAATTTAACATGTTATTCATATATTTTGTGCTGGATGGTTAACGAGTTCGAATACTTATCAAGCCTTAAAATTAAGCAATTATGGAATAAATTACAAGATTTTATGGCTTATAGATTATGTATTAGGCATGAATATAATTTATTCACACTTGTTTTAATGTTAATTGTAGAAAATCATGAAGAAAACCTAGAAGATGGCTCATAGAGTTCGTTTAAACCAAGCATACTCATTATGGAGTGAGAAAAAAAACCACAAATCCCATGATGGGAGGAGCAGTAGGTCTTGTGGAGGTAGTTCAAGCAACTTCATCCTCAATTTCCATCTCCCATAAGTGATGCTTGATAGAAATGAACATGGGCTAGACTTAGCAATCAAGTTTGCTTTATTTTTAAAATTTTTTATTCTTATTTTATTCTTATTTTATTTTTATTTTTATTTTATTATGGATGTTCTAAACTTTTTCATTTCGTAGGATTTCTTTTCATGTCCTCATTATTTTAGTTTGATGTTATTTTATAACTCATTATCTAATCATTTTGGGAGCTTTTACTTAATGATTACAAATAAGAATGGAAACAAGCTTTGATTTCATTTCACTAAGTAATCAAAATCACATGCAATGGAAGTATCTCAACGTTGCCTTCATTTGAGCTTAACTTGTCAAAGGAGTACTGTTCTCTTTTCCCTAATACTTATCATGTTTTATTATATTTTCTAAGCCTCAAATTGAGGACAACTTGACTTAATTGTGAGGGGGGCAGAATATGCAATTTTTTCATATCATATACAATTGAATTATTGGGAATTTGATAATGATTGTTTTATATACTTCACATAAAATGATTCTAATTGTTTGTTCATTTTTTTATTGTGATATTCCAATGCTACTAAAGTATTTAATATAATCATTATTGAATAATTCTTGATTGATTTCTTACCTCTAAATTTTATTTTTCATTTTATTTTGATGCAAATTACAAGTGTTTAGTGATCTTCATGTTCAATATTAGGTCTACAGGGATATTTTGTATGGATTGTTATATGAATTTGGAATATAGTGTTTATTCTAAAAAAATTTATGTGTGTGTTTTGAATAAGTTATCATCAAATTTTCACCTAGCTAGTTTCATACCAATAAAAGGTTAAAGTTTATGAGTGATACTTGAGAGGGTGACCTATTTGAGTAATCTAATCAAAAGACTAATTGACATCTCAAACAAGCTTCTAAGAGTATCCTAATTGAGTAATCAAGAATCATTCATTGATTTTTAATTTAGACAATTTATTTCAGGTTCACATAGTTTTTTATGTGAGGTAAATACATTATTGACTGAATTTGTTCACTAATCTCTATGAAATTACTTAGATGTCTAGAATTGTGCATAAAGGACAGTTTATTACTAACTATTCAGTTGTATGTGAAACAAGTTTTATTATGATGGAGTTCGGATCTGTAAGCTATATCATTGACATTGATTTGCAATTTTTTACACTAAATTAATATTTATCATTTGGTTAGAATTGTTCAGAGTTGTGTGTTTAAGTTGTTGCTTAAAGACAAGCAACAGTTTAGGTATAGAGGTATTTAATAGTACTTATTCTATACAAAATTTAAGCATGATTT
Source organism: Pinacopodium congolense (assembly GCA_028565735.1). Classification (NCBI taxonomy): domain Eukaryota; kingdom Viridiplantae; phylum Streptophyta; class Magnoliopsida; order Malpighiales; family Erythroxylaceae; genus Pinacopodium; species Pinacopodium congolense. The sequence continues at coordinate 9,158 of JAOXYD010239737.1, read as the reverse complement.
CATAATCAAAATCCTAGGTTTGAAGTTAATTTCATATGAATTAAATTTTTATTTAATTTAAATACTTAATATGATACTATTTATTATTATTTCAGTAAAAATGATTATTTTTATTGGTTTTGGTGAACATTTTGATGTATAAAAGACTTAGATGATTTGTTGAATCAAAAGATGGAAGAAGAAGGTCAGATTAGTGAGTTAGACACCTTAGCTTAAGGGCATGGCACAAGCTACAAAAAATTTCCAAAGAAAAAAAACACTAATTGAGTAAGGAAGTCAGTGGGTTCCACAGCTAGGCTCGTTGTTGTGACTATAACCATGGGATAGTCAAGACCTTTCCCTATTTAAGTTGAAATTTAGGCTTTTGTGAAGTTAGACCTTTAAAAGCATATAGACACCACTAATAGGCCAAAGGTCAATTCGAAGTCATCTTTATAGAGTTTTAATGGCAATTGAAGGAGGATAATTAAATCAAACATCCAAGATTAAGATATCAAGAGGAAGTTCCATTAATATTTATATAAGATTTAAAGTTCAAAACACTATAAGAACGAACATTCCAATATCTTATTCTTTTATTATTTTTATTATTTCTTTTCACATGCTTATAAACTAAATTTTTATTGAATCTAAATGACATGAACCCTAAGATGTCGTGTTAATTGTTCTTTCTTTGATTCATTGTTTAGATTTTCAGATTTTATCTTATATTTATCTATGGATACGTACTATTAGATTTTGATATTTTTGTGATTTCAAGTTTCAATTTCCATAATTTGATTTCATGTATCTAGATGGAGAGATAATTTATGTGAATAGACCAATCCATATGTAAAGAGTCTTGCCTGGGTATTAGATATGAGTTTACATAAGATTTCTAGGCTAGATGTCTAAAACAATAGGATCTATAGATCATAGTAATGCTTCTAATTAGGGTATTAATTGAGAAGAAGTTGTAATTAATAAACAAAGAGGATAGGGGTTATATAATTAAAGAAAGAATATAATTCAATTTAGAGATCCTATGGTCTAAATGAATTTGGATTAAACATTAAATCCAAGTAAAACTATGAACATATAAATGTCTTATAGGGATTAATCATCTAAAGTCCTAATTCAATCATCTGCATTCTTAATATAGTAACTTGTTGTCAAATTATTTAGTTAATTGTTTAATTTAGTCATTAATTTGGATAGGCTAATAAAAGAGGAAAGGAAAGTACTGGTATTCCATTAACAATTCCTATAGGACGACATCTAGACTCATATTAGCTATACTACGATACAATTGGTGCACTTTCTTATTAAATATATTAATATTGTTTAATTTGAGATTATTTTATTTTATTTTATTTTGTTGAAACTTAGAGGACCATAAAAAGACCCACCATGGAGACATTGATTAAAGCTAGAAAAAGGGGTATGTTGGCAAGATCTAGTGGAGAAAATAAAAAATTTAAAAGAAATTATAGGTATGGTAAAAAAAAAAAAAAAAGAAGAAGCAAAAGAGACATGATAGTTTTTTGAGTTGAAATTACACCATTTATATGCAAGACTTAAGCCTCAATGAAAGTTGAGTGGCTTACAATGATATTATCATAAGAGACTGTTAATATGTCTAATGCGAAATACAATATTGTTTTATATCATACAATGATGTTGTCGAAGGGTGCTATTAGTATACTATCCCATATGTTTCTTTATATTTTCACCCTACCTGAATGTCCTAAATTTAAGAATATGTAAAAACAAATTAACTATAGAGCTAAGTCTGCTTAAAAAAACTAAACTTAAACTAATAAAGCTAATTAAAAAAGGCAACAAAAAGAAAACTAAATTAACAATTTGGTTGCTTCCTAATAAACATTTTTTTACTTCTTTAGTTAGACAACTTTTAAAAGACTTCATTCTATGCAAAAAAAAAAAGTTTTTACAAAAAAAAAAACAATAGTTTCTAAAGCCACCATTCTATGCAAGTCAATTAGACATCTAAGTGTATCAATTAAATTGGAAAGGGATAAAAATTGCATTGGGTTCCTTATTATATCACCAAAATTAAAATTTCAAGCTTAAACTCACTTTCCTTTCAAAAGTAACTTAATATCTCTTACCCTCATCATATCTTAATTTAATAAACTTGTAAGAAATAGTAATGGAGGAGGAATTTGTCATGTTGAAAATATTTAACACTACATCCTCATCTTAGGGCTTCAATATGAATTTTCCTTTTTCACATATCAACTATGACTCTAGTCATGACTATGAATGGTCTTCCCCAGTTGATTTTTATGTCTCCATCTTCCTTTATATCTAAGATAAAGAAATCCACTAGGAATAATAAATTGATCTACCTTTACTAGCACATCTATATGATTCTCCTTAGATGTGTAACTTAGTGATTGGTTGACTGCAATGAGATATTAATAGGCTTTAACTGCTCCAATCTTAGCTTCCTAAAGATATAAGGGCATCAAGTTAATACTAGCGTTAAAGTCTACAAAAAACCTGTCTACTTGCAAGTTACCAATTGTGAAGGGATGGTAAAACTCTTAAGGTCCTTATGCTTGGGTTGTAAATTTCTTAATAAGATTGCAAAACTGTTTATTAGGTTTCATAGTCTCATTTTCCTCAAGCTTCATCTTTTTTGACAAGATATCCTTTAAAAACGTTGCATAGGAAGGCATTTGAGTTAGAGCTTCAGTAAATGAACTATTAATATGTAATTTCTTGAAAAATTTAAAAATTTTCTTGAATTGTTTATCCAATTGATCACTCTTCAATCTTTAAAAATATGTGATGCTAGGCTTGTATGGCTGCATATTAGGATAAAAAAAAGCCTAGGCCACTCCTCCTTTTTAGTTAAAACTTCTTTTTCTTTCGGGTCTACTATATGTTCGTTAGTCATGCTTTCATCTTTTTTTCTACTTTGTGTATCTTCTTCAAATCTACAAGTTACAACTACTTTTCAATCTTTAAGATAATAACCTTTACATGTTCTCACGGATTGGCTTCCATGATACTTGATAGTTTACCAAGTAACCTCTCTTGTAAAATTTGTGTAATTTGGCTCATTTTAGTTTCTAAGTGTTGGAGAGAAGCCTCATATTTTTACATCCTTACTTCATTTGGTTTAATGTAGATAGTTACCATTTTTTCAAAACTAGTTCTTTTTTTATCATGATGGAGCATTGGCTCTAAAACATAGTGGTAGACATCTTTATGGATAGGCTTGTAGTTGTTGATAATTTTTTTATTACTCTAGGAAAGGTTAAGATGGTTCCTTTTCACTAGATTGCAAGTGTTAGAAAAAGGATTCTCTTTCCTATTATATTTTCCAACATATTAAACTTGTTTAGGCTCTTGAATAAAGGGATTTCTAACCTAATAATTAACTAATGTATAGGAGTTAGCTCCATAGTTATAGGACACTAATTGACTATAATCAAACTTCCAACAACATAGTTTTCTAAAATATCCAGCTTCTTATTTAATACCTTCATTTAAACTACTAAAACTAATGTATTGTTTATTGCATATTCTTTATAAGGCCTTCTTGGATGTCTCTCCGAATGATATTGGAAGCTATTAGTTGCCATTTTATCAATAAGCTTGTATGCTTGATCTAGAGTCTTGACAATTAAATTCTCACCATCAACTAAATCTATCAGTTTCTTGGTAAAAAGGGTCACTCTAATGTAAAATATATCTACTTATAGCTAGATACTAGACCTATAACTTGAGCACTTAACTAACATCTCTCTAAATATCTCTTTGACTTTATATAGGCTCTAATCCAAATATTGGAAGAAAAAGGTAATCTCTGTATTCATATTATTTATTGTATCTAGATAGAAAGACTTAGCTAAAAGCAATTTTATTAACTCATCCCAGGGTGTAATAGAGTTAGACTAAAGACTAGAAGGGCATTCCTTGACCTTATCCGAAAGAGAGAATGGGAATAACTTCAACTTAACCGCATACTTCAAAATTTGATTATGCTTCAAAATTTTATAAAACGGTTTCTAAATGTGTTTTGAGGTTTTATATTATTGAAGCTTCAAATTATGAGCCCTTAAACATGGAGATAATCTCATTGCGGGTCTAAAAATTATTTGAATTAAGCCTAGGCTTAATAATGCTAGGTAAAGGACTATTGTTGCTCCCTATAGTTAAATCCGTCATAATATACTCTCCTCGCTCTTCTAGTTTGGGAACTACTACATCATTATGGTTTTCCATATTAGACAATTCAATTTCTATCTCAATATTATCCTTAAAAATTGATTTTACTTTTACCTTAGGTGCACCTATTTGAGTCTCTTTTCTAATCCTATGTATAGTATTTTTATCTTTAGATCATAAACAAGCTCTTAAGAATTTTTACTAGGATTATACATATAATATAATAATAAAGAAAGAAAGAAAAATAGACATGAAACTAAAAATAAAAATATAGTGAATAAGATAATAAATAAAAAATAAATAAAAAAAAAGAAAAATAAACTTTAAACTAATCAACATCGATCTACTTATAGTATTAGTAGAAAGATATCTAGCAACAACGCTAAACATTTGTCGTGGCTTGACTCTACTCTAATTCTAATATAATCTAATACAATAGCAACCTAAGACTTTAATATAATCTAATACAATTCCAACCTAAAGAAAGTGTACCTTGTTAAGTGCAAATATTGTTTCCTCAAGGATCTTCTATAACATTAGATCACTTGGTATCTAATTATATATAAAAAAAATTCAAATTAAAGAGATAAAAATATATTAGAAAATAAATTAACTAAATTACCAACTGATACAATAGATTTATAAAGAGAAATGAAGGTTTGACAATATCAAAATCTAGTTAAGGGCTTGGATTTCCATATATTAACTAAGTATGTGGAAATTATATATGATACATATAGGGTATCTTCTTTAATTCAAGATAAAGATGTGACTAAATTCCATTTCTTTATTAATCCTACTTCATTGTTTGTTCATTCAATGAACCTAGGTTAATAGGCATAAAGGTTAGGAAGTTAAAACCTAAAATCCTCTTCTAGATTTGAGACTCTCACAATTAAGCAAAGTTTAATCATTAATTGGTTATGTTTTTTTGTATATTGACTCTTCCAAAAATTAAGTTACATTTATCATATCTCAAATTACTCAAGAATCTATTTTAGATGACTAGTTTATAATAGATAATAAATCACTAAAAAGGAATAAGATAATAAATCACTAAAAATCTTAACACAATCAAGATAATTAGAACATAGTTAATTTATCTACTTATCTTGCATTAGCTTTTAATCAATTTAGCCATACATGGTTTTTCCTAAAACACAATGATTTAATATGAAAGCGTATAACTATTGAAAAAAAAAGAAGATAAGATACAAAAGGAATAAAATTGTATGAGATATAACTAGATTTATAGGAATCCTAATTGTAACTCATCTCTAAATCCACTTGAATTTACTCTTAAATACTTGTATTTGCTTCTTTGAGTCTCTAATACAAGAGTTAAAAGAAAACATACAAATAAAAACTAAATTAAAAGCTAATATATTAAAACTACTGAACTCTCCAATTGTCTACTAATATACAATCATTCTAGGTTTATGCTAATTAGGACATAAATGTACTCATTTTCCCTTAAAACATCTTATAAATCATGCTTCCAAGAAGTAACGACCTTTGAAATCGAAGAGTAATGGTGTAATTGTAAGGTTACGTTTATGCATGGTCTGCAATCTGATCATCAATGACAATTTTCATTATCCACTAAGGCGTCATTATTGATAGTCATTTATCTTTAGAATTTTACTTGTAATACAATGATGGCTGACCTTATGTTCAATGGCACCATTATCAAGTGAAGTTTGTTCTTGGTCGTCATCTAAGACTTCAAAAATAGTTCACAAAGACATTAATAATATTACTAAAGACTCACATGATCTTTAAAAAAAATCATCCAAATATGGGATTTTTAGCCTAAATCTCTATATAACACACTCTATTAGATGTAGGTGTGTGTTGCGCATTAAATTACTATAAATTTGGTTTTCATTTCTCTTCCATATCCTTTTCTTTTTAGTTATTCTTAATTCATGTTACATTGTGATACTAATTGAATTATGTTGTTGTATTTCTTATTCTATAAAGGTGAATTTTTTAGTCAGATTTAGAGTCACTAAATTCACTCCCCTCTTAGATGCCATATCAAGCTAATAATATCTGTAATAATGAGTTGTTTATTGGATTGAACAAGTCCTTTCATAATACTATGAGTTTGGTAACAATTCCATATTTTTGCTATTGGGAAGGAAAGATAACTATCTAATCATAAAATGGTCCCATTGATACTGTCTCTAATGTTCTTTATATATAAGAGTTTGGAAGTAACTTGCTTAATATGGTTTAATTACAAGAAAAGTGTTTTAAGATTTCCACTAAAAATGGAAGATATTAAATTTGAGATATAAATATGCTTAATTACTTGTGTTTACTAGTTATCTTCACAACATCATTTTTACGCGGCTCTTAGCAAAACTGACGACTGATGAGAATAAGGTAGTTGAAATAATGGTCAAAAGTTAATGAAGCTTGGATGTTGAGAGATCTTTAAATTCTAAGATATAAATATTGGAAGCCAAAGTTGCAATTATTTGGGAAAGAGAGCAATCTATTAATTAGTGTTTGTGACAAATCTTATCTCAAAAAAATATTCTTAAGGCCTAGAATTCATATCTTAGAGATGAGAAAACATAATAAAGTAAGACCGTTGAAAAGGAAAGACATTAAGAAGCTAAACATAGGTAGGAGCACCGTAATGTTTTTTTTTTAACGTATAGGCAAGATTAACTTGCAGAAGCACTGTAATGTTTTTGAAGTATAGAAAGGAGCAACTTGTAATCCAGGAGGAAGTTGACATTCAAGGGAGTCGTGAAAATTAACTTCAAGAAAAGATCATGCAAATTAACTCCAATAAGAGATTAAGGAAGTTAAGAGAAGGCACATGGAATAATTATAAGAACCTGTATTGCATAGAGAACTTCTTTAGTAAGAGATTGAAAGAAAGAAGACTACTTGATTAAAATAGAAAGTAAAAGCCATGCACAATTTACTATTATAAGAGATTAAACTCCTTTATTAGGGAACAATTCTTTTTTGGATTAATTTACTAACAAGTTAAGGAAAGAGTAAGTTGAAGTTGTCGAGTCTAAAGTGGAAGGTATAATGCATTGCATCAATAATGTTAATGATTTGAAAAAATTTGTAAATCTGGTAACTTCCAACTAAGCTTACTGAAAAGTAATCAAATAGTATCTTACTAAAGGTTAAGCAGTCAAAAGGTGAAACTGTCACCTGTTAAAAAAATCACCCTTTTTAAAAACCTAAAAGAATTGAATATATATTAGATAATCTCATTTGAAAGGTGCACTAGCAAATTGAAAAAAAGGAACTTTTAGTTTAACAGAGAATATTAAAAAAATATTTATTATTTTTGCTAGTCTTAATAGTTGTGTAGTGCACATATTATTAATAGTTATAGTAGTAAGAGTAGTATGGTAGTAATAGTATTTGTATTTTATTAGAAGTCTCGATACATTAGTTAATAAGATTTTTAATAAAAGAGTAAGTGTGTATCAGCCTCTATAGAAGTCTTTGAAGAGTTTTCGATAATAATGAGTGAATATTATTCCTCTGTCATATTTTAACAAGGTTAGCATATAACAATCCAAATATGAATACACCTTTGTTTTTAGTCATATTTTTTGTTTTCTTGGTGAACTTATAAGGAAATTAGATGAAAAAAATACTTATGGATGACTTGAGGTTTCACATATCTTTGGTTCACTCTTGAAACTTATTCTTCCCATGATTTAAATGAATTATTATTAAAAGCAAAAATTCTTCTTCATAAATAAATATATATAAGTGATCTTTTTATAGAAAAATTAATTTGCCTTTACTTTAATAGTAGCCAATAAAAATATGATTACTTAGTGTTAGATTTGAATGGCACATGAGAGGGGGGTGAATTAGGTTCTTAAAATTTTTTTATTAGAAATTCTAAGATCACTTCAAAATATTTAACCCTTTGTAAAAAGTTAATTGCAGAAAACAAAAAATGATTGTGTAGAATAGACTATGAACTAAAATATTAGAGTAAACATAAATTTTGATCAATGAATGAAATAAAAAACAAATAAATTTGCATAAAAATTAAAGAAAGTAAGGAAAAGAAGGACACCGCCGATTTATTCTAATTCACAGCGATCTATTTGCTCTTACATATAGTCCCCAATACTATTATTGATATTTTGTTTCAAAATTAAATAATCAAGATACAAAGTTAGATTATAACTACTTTTGTTAAGGCTCAAGGCAAATCTTTTCACTCCCTTTTCAAGGCTAAGGAATATCCTTTCTTTAGAAAAATGAATCATAAAGAAAGTATTCTTGAAATTTTAATGGTGGTCCTTAGGAATTAAATGGAAACATTTATTCCCCATCATTAAAGTACTAAGAACATATACTAAATGGTGAGTGCTGTGTACCGCTATTTAACTCCCCCCCCCCCCACCTGTCATTTAAGTCCTATTAAAACGTCATTTAACTCTTTGAGAACGTATCAAATGACCCTTCAAAGACCTAATATTTTTCAGACTGTCATTTATCCCATTAAAATATAATTAAACTTGTGTAAACACATTCAATCCATTCCAAATTAATTCCTTACACATTTATATACTTCGTAGACTCATAAACTCATTCAAAACCTTTTAAAAAGATGTTTAACAAATCAGGAGGATTATTAAAAAAATTTACACAATTTTCCTCTTGATTTTGCAACCTATATGCATATTTTAAATTATAAATGAGTTTTGCATGTAGTGAGCCCTTTTAAACCCTAAAGAAAATTTAAATAAGACTTAATAAAAACTAAAAATCAAAAACTATATCAACAATGCGTTAACTCTTTCAAAACCTTGAGTCTTGGTCAATTTGTTTCATGATATGCATTTTATCTTTAGAACTCCTTAAACATCTCCTTTAGCTTTCTAAGATTAATACTTATCTTTCAATGCTTCAAACATATAAAAATATTAGTCTGCTTGATATTTCGTTGTCATAAAAATCAGGTGAACCTC
>JAOXYD010239727.1:0-17212 GCA_028565735.1 Pinacopodium congolense | reverse complement strand
TTTAGTGACTTAAATTAGGGGAATTAATTTGTGTTAATTGTTGATTGTGGTATAGGCTACTCTTTGCCTTTAAAATAGATTTTTTTAGGTTGCTCTTCACCTAGGACAAAGAAGATTTGGATTGTATTAATCCTAATTTGTGAATTGGATTGGTTTAGGCCTTAATTGTGCATTGAGCATTCCATATTGCATTTGTTGCATTTGAGCCCTTATATTGTGTTGATTTTGATAAAGGGTGTCATAAGCTATATAAGCTTCGTTTAAAGCTCAAGGGAGCTTGGATTAGAGGTTGTCCATGTAGGACATAAATTGTAAACATTTGTTGTTTTGGAAAGGCTCCTCTTTTCCATAAAAGATTGCTTTAGGGGTTACTCTTCACCCTCTTTGTGAGAAGTAAGATTGATAGGTTACTCTTGACCTAGAACAAGATTGGTATAAGTTCCTCTTAGCCTTGAATCAAGATAGTTGGATAAGTTCCTCTTGGCCTTGAATCAAGATTGTTGGATAAGTTCCTCTTGCCCTTGAATCACGATTGTGTAAAGGTTCCTCTTGGCCTTGAACCAAGATTATTGTAAAGGTTTCTCTTAGCCTTTAACCAAGATTGTTGTTAGTTAATTTCTAACAAGTAGTTGGAGAGAAGATGTAGTTTATCTTTACGGTAGGCGAACCTCTATAAATATTGGTGTTCCTTCTCTTCCCTATCTCTTTTATATTTGACCATTTGTGTTTGCTTTATTTTTGCTTAATATTGACACAAAGTTTGGCATTCCATTTTAATTGAATTTTGGTTAGAGATTGCATTATATTAAAATTGGCCTAAGGTGTTTAAAGTATTTTAATTATGCAATAATTTTTAAACACTCAATTCACCTCCCTCTTGGGTGCCATAGGGCTAACACACATAATGTACTAAGTGTTAACAATAGTTATATGTTATATAATTGTACGCACTAGATGTATTGAATCCATACCCAGAATGTAATAGGTGTTAACAATAATTGTATATTATATAATTATGATTATGTTTTCAAGCTAGATAAAGGAATTAAGGTTCTCAATTGGCAAAAGATACTTCTAGCAGGAGCAAAGGACATGCTCATCATTGGGATAAATGAAAAGTTACACATGTTGGTAATGTGGTTCTATATAAGGACATAGGTGTTCATCTAATGCAAATGTTATATTTCATTTTCTTATGTAATTTATGTAATGGCTTCACTCATTACTATCTTTGGTTGCATATAATAACCTATGATAATTTTTATAAACCTAGAAAAAGAAGCAAGGTTCTGAGGAGGCCAAATATATGAATGCGAGCAGTAGTGGCAATGATAGTCAATATCGTAAAAGGGCTCATGTTTAAAAATTGTTATTTGATCTCCATAATAACTATGTACTCACAGTATTTGTCTAAATTCTACACATATTCAATGTTTTTAGTGTTGTCAAATGAAATGTCATAGAAGTAAAGTATATGACACGGTTCGTATGCTCAACAAGTAACAAGTTCAGTGGGTGCATGATATGGAATTTGGTTAGAGGCTAGAAATGTAGCGGTTCAACATATGAATAGATTTATTTTACTGGTTGTGCATGCACTTTAACTAAAAAGAACTGACTTTAATCATCAGGGGTGGGTTACATGAGGAGATATGGAGTGATGATGTTGGATGGATTTTATAGGTTTCAAAAATTCCTTAACACAGTTCTTTAAATCATATTAATACTTTGGCTGATTGGGTATTTGAGGAGCTAAGTTTTCAAGGTGATAGTGACTTTTAAGAAGAAGTTAATGTTCGTTCGGAGGATGCTAATATGCCATTTGCTAGAAACGAGACTGGATGAGGGTGGTGATCAGATTCTTCTTTCTGATGAGAATTTTGTAGTAGATAATAGGTAGATCCAACTTGATTTTAGCGGTCAGTGTTTTGGACAATGAAGATTCATATATTTTCAAGTTATTCTGCACTTTTTTATGGTGTTTGATTTATATGTAAAATTTTATATATGGTAACTATTACTTTTTTTTCAAGCTTCAATTCTGTTTTAAGGAGTTTCTGTGTTGGATAATGATATTAGTCGTAACATTCCATGTATTATTTATTATATGATATTTAGATACAATTGACTATAGTTTTATCATTGGAAATTATTACTTAACGATGCTCTGGTTTATTAATATTCAGTGATGTATATATATGTTTCTATTATTTTTATTATATTAATCCAAGTTTATAATTATTTGAAGACTAGTTGAAAATTAGTATTAATATGAATGAAGAAAAGAGTTGTTTGTTGTTATTATTACTAATATTTCATGATGTTTTGATATATTTATATTAAGTTATGATGATTTGATACATTGTTCTTTTTTATATTAATTCAAGTTGTTAATTATTTGATAAATATATGAAAATTAATATTAATAGGAATAAAAAAATAGTCATTATTTTATTATATTTATTAAATTAATTGAGTGTTTGAAGCATGTTGAAATAAAGTTAACAAAAGATGCATAATATATATAGGGACCATTTTGCAAATTTTATAAAATTCAAAGACTATTTCATAATTTTAAAAAATTGCTCAACATTCATACCAATATTAGCTAATACTGATATAGTACTATTCTAGGATAAAAACTGGTATCGATTCGATACTGATTTTTGAAAATTTAGTTTGTATAGTTGGTCTTATCTATATGCAATAAAAGGAATTAATAATTTGAACGATCATAATGCATTTAAACTTCTTGTTTTGTTTTATATTCCATATATACATATATAATACGTGTATAGATAACATTGGACATACATATATTTATTTATATAAACTTTAAAAAGATTCAATAAACTTTAAAAAAATCAATCCTTTTATTAATCCTAATGTATCTATGTTTGAAAAAATATATATTTAATTCTTCTTATTAAAATATGCATGCTTGGTATATTATGTTGGAAGTAATAATTATCTTTTTAAAAGTTAATATATGTTAGAAAATTCAAAGTATTATAAAAAATAGTTTAAATATATTTTATAAGAAAGTTATCATATTGATTAAAAATATGTATGTTGGACTAAGGGAGACTTCGCATTTCTCTGAAGATGAAAAAACAATTTTTTTACTAATAATTGTTGCGTTTAAGTGTTTTGAAAGAAAGGTGTATGAACGAAGTATAAATGAATTTGTCTAAAAAGCCTTAGAGCGTAATTGGAATTTATGAAGATTCAATTTTTAAAGATCAAATTAGTATTGATATAGATTTATCTATGTAATTTTTATTATAAGTTTGACTTATTTCATCTTAGTAATTTAAGATGATCATTCATGATTACATACATAACTTGTATATGCATATAAATTTCATAATCAAGAGGTGATATATTGAAAAGTTTTTAATTGAACATGTTGATGAGTTAAAATATTTTTAGAAAGAATTTTCTATTCATATATAAGTTAAGAAAGTATTTAAAATGTTAGAATAATCTTAAGATGGTTAGGAATTTGTTTAGATAAACTTTTATGTGTTTTTAAGTGGTATTTGTTTAGATAAAAAAAAATTTGTTTTTAAGTGGTTAAGAATGATCCTAGAGTCTTCAATGATGGTATTGAAAGTCTCCATTATTCATACATTGTCAAGACTATAACGATGGGTACCCTGCTTTTGATTACTATTAATGATGCAGAAAGATGTTCCAATGTTTATAAGAACGTTTAGTAATAGGTTTGAGTGTGTTTGTGGCTATAAATAGATGCTTATAGTGTATATTTTACATCCAAGAAGCATTCATCTTACAAGTGTTCTCGAGCATTCTAGTAAATTTATGTGAAGTTTTTATGAGTTTTTGGTGAAGTGTGAGGCAATTGTGCAAGCATTCATATTTACACATCATCTAAGTGGGTGAGCCTCTTATAAGAACCAAATTAAGCTTGAGTAAAACATCTTCCAAGTGCTACTTTGTTTTTAGAAAGAAAGAAAGTGAAAGAGTGGACAGTTATTCTTAAGCTATAAAAAAAGAAATTGTATTTACTAACATTGTACTTTTATTATTATAGTGAAAATACTCATCAAAGTTTTGTTAGGGATTGGACGTATGAATCGTTTGTGTCCTTCTTTCCTACACTTTTACTTTTAAGAATTTAATTTATTAGTTTGTTTATAATTATTTTATTGCTTATTTATTTTTTCTTAAGTATTTTAAATTTAAGTTGGTGAAATTAGGAAGACTTATTAAGAAAATTTTAATCACCCCTAATTCATCCCCCTATGAGGTTTTAAACTAGGACCAATAATTGATATCAAAGCCTAAGTCTCACAATTGTCTTAAATCTAGAGATTTAGTGAGAAAAGATTAATATGGCACATATGATAGACACATTTGCTCCCTACACTAGCATAGAAGGACAAAACACTAGTAGAGCTCTTTACTTTGATGGCAATGACCACTTATATTGGAAGACAAGGATAAAATGTTTCTTATTGGGCGATAGTATTAAAATTTGAAAAATAGTTTCACAAAGACTCATATGCCTTCTAAACTTGTAGGAGATCAATTAACGCTTCAGAGCGAAGATAAGTGGGATAATGAAGATGAAAGATTAGTTTCCCTTAACAATAAAGTGATGCATATTTTATATTATACCATTAGTAAAAATGAATTTAATAGAGTATCAATGTGCACGACTACTTATGAAATTTGGCATATTCTATAAATTATACATGAGGATACAAATCAAGTGAAGAAAATTAAAATTAATATGCTCACTCATCAATATGAAATGCTCCATATGTTATATAATGAAAATATCTCTTACATATATGCTCATTTTATTGATATCATTAATGCTCTAAAGGGTCTAAGCAAAACATATACAAATGTTGAACTTATTATAAAGATTTTTAGATCCTTGCTAAAGTCATAGGAGTCTAAAGTTACCATAATTCAAGAAGTAAAGGATTTTAATATGCTCCCTCTTTATAAGCCTGCAGGATCAGTTCTCATATATGAAGTAAGGATGAAGGAGATCCAAGAATAAAAACTCATGCCTAAAAAGAAGAATATAGCATTTAAGGATATAAAAAAGGAAGAGGCAATGAAGAGTCCTTATGTGGAAATGGAGAAGAAAAACTTGCTCTCATCACAAGGAGTTTAAGAAAACTCATAAAGAAGAAGTAATTCACACAAAAAAAAGAAGGTAGATCATTTCCCAAGAATATATTTGTTAATGTAACTTATTTTGAATGTGGTGAAAAAGATAACTTAAGATCTCGTTGCCCATGCCTTTAAGAATAAGAGAAGAAAGATAAAAAGGAAAAAAAAGGAACTAAAGAAGAAGAAAGTGTTGAAGGCCACACGGATTAAAGCGAGTGACTTCGAGAAGGAAGAAGAGGAAAACGTTTGTTTCATGAAGGTAACTTCCTCTTATTATAGTGATAATGATTAATGTTGAGTGTAGGTAGTAAGTCATATGCATTTTTTATTATTGATGATTTTAATACATTTACATGAGTTTTATTTTTAAGTTCAAAAGATAAATGTTTTAAATCATTTTTTAGATTTGCTATGAGAACACAAATTGAAAAAGACATGTCTATTACATCATTTTTGAGTGATCACAGAAGAGAATTTGATAATGAATTGTTTGAAACTTTTGGTGATGATTATGGAATTGTTCATAATTTTTAATCCCTAGAACTCCAAAACAAATTGGTGTAGTAAAAAAGAAAAAATAGGGCTTTGCATGAAACAGTTAAGACAATGATTAATGTATATGAATTACCTCAGTATTTTTTAGCCAAAGTGGTTATATGTGCATGTTATATCATTAAATATAAACACTAGAAATAAAATAGATAAAATCCTATATAAGCTGTAGAGAGGTAAGAAACCAAAGATTATAATTTCAAAGTTTTTGGATGAAAATGTTATATTTTAAATACTAAAAATAGCTTAGGAAATTTTATTCCAAAACTGATGAAGACATTTCTTATGTTATTCGTTAACTAGTAAAATATATAGGGTGGTTAAAAAAACTACTCATATTATTGAAGAATCTATACATGTTATTTTTTATGAGAATAACCCTTTTTAAAGTAAGAAAGTTCTTGGAGATGATGATATAGATTTGTTAAAAGAGTTGGAAAAGCTATCTCTTAAAGAGGAAGACAAAGATGAAGCAAAAACCTTGTAAGACCTAATTGTTAAACTAAGGGAAGAAACAAAGGATAAGGAGCTATCAAGAGATTGGAGATACAAGAAAGATCATCATTTTAACCAAATAATTGGTAATGTTCAACAAATGGTAACTACTTAATCTCATTTTAAGAATTTATCTCATTTTTCTTTTATGTCTCAAATTAAACCTAATAGTGCAAAAGAAGCCTTAGACGATGAGAATTGAGTTTTAATTATAAATGAAGAATTGAATCAATTTGAAAGAAATAATATTTTAACTTTAATACCTTGGCTAAATGATTATCTAATAATAGGTGCAAAATGGGTGCTTAAAAATAAATTAAATGAACAAGACGATATAGTTAGAAATAACGTAAGATTATTTGCAAATGGTTATAACCAAGAAGAAGGTATAGATTATTAAAAAACAAACATTTGCTTCTATAGCTAGATTAGAAGCCATTGGACTTTTACATGCTTTTTCTTGTTATATAGGTTTTAAAATTTCCAAATGGATGTTAAGAGTGCATTTTTTAATGGTTTTATTTAAGAGGAAGTTTATATTGAGCAAACCCCTGATTTTAAAAAACACAATGCACTTGAGCACATTTTCAAACTTACTAAAGCTTTTTATAGTCTAAAAGCTCCCAGAACATGATATGATAGGTTAAGTTCTTTTCTTCTTAAAAATGGTATTTATTAAAGGAAAAGTTGGCACAACACTTTTTATTAAAAAGGGTAAGGATGATATTTTAATTGATTAAATTTATATGAATGATATTATATTTAGTGCTACTAATGAGGTTTTATGTTAAGAGTTTACAAAGTAAATGAGTAGGGAACTCGAAATAAGTATGATAGGAGAGTTGAATTTCTTCCTTGGACTTCAGATTAAGCAAATGAAGTAAGGAATTTTCATCAATCAAGCCAAGTACATGAAGGAACTATTCAAAAACTTTGGTATGGATCAAGCTAAACTGTTGGGTACACTAATGAACTTCACCATAAAATTAAATAAAGATAAAGATGGCAAGCTCGTTAGTGTTAAGTAATATTAAGGTATGATTAATAGTATGTTAATTTTTACTATTAGTAGGCCTTATGTCATGTTTAATGTTTGTTTATATGCAAGATCTCAAGAATTACCTAGAGTGTCTCATTTATTAGCTATTAAATGTATCCTTAGGTATTTGTGTGATACATTGAATTTAGGACTTTGGTATCTTAGGGATACATGCATAGAATTAGTTGGGTATTCGATTGAAAATTATGCTGGTAGTTTATTAGATAAGAAGAGTAATTTTGATGTATGTCAATTCTTAGGTAATTCATTAGTATCATAGCTTAATAGAAAATAAAATTCTGATGCATTGTTTACGGTGAAAACCAAAGCATGTACTCATAAGTAATTATTGTAAAAAAATTTGTAACATAAACAACTATTTAGAGATTATGGTTTAGAGTCTAATAAGATCCCAATCAGGTGTGATAATACAATCATTATTTGTTTAATAAAGAATTTCATTCAACATTCTAAGACAAAGCATCTAGAAATTAGGTATCATTAGAGATCATATTAAAAATGGGGATATTGAACTTGAGTTTATTGATACCATGCATCAATTATTAGACATTTTCACTAAAATTATAAGTGGGATAGATTTTGCATAATTAAAAGAGAGTTAAACATGATAAATGGAGGTTCATTATAATGTGTTTATGTTGTTTCTTAAATGGATATATTGTTTATATGTTTGTCGTACTTGTGTTTTTTTAAAGCTTAATATGTGTTATTTCAAATTTTGATTACATGTTTTTAATTACCTTTCTTTATGATTCTACAAAGAGTGAGAGATGTATGATATTATGTTTCATTTAAGAGGAGTAATAAAAAAATCAAAAAATATCAAAATCTTAGATCTTTGTTAATGCATTAATTTATGAGAAGTGATAGTTTTTCATGAACTTAGGCTGGTTAGATTTGAAATTGGGAACTTCTTTGAAATTTATGTTAATAATGATTTGTAAAATGATTATAAGGAAGCTTATAAAACTTGAAATTTTGTTTATTTTTACGAATTTGGGAAATTTTAAAATGAGGTTAATTTCATGAGTATGAAATTGATTTGGAATTAATTTTGTTACTTTCATGGCTTAATTTGATTATATGTATAACGATCATGTGGTATTGAAGTTTGATCTATAGTTGTTGATGATGGTTTTATTTTCATAAAAAAGAAGGATATTGTTGAACCAAGGGAGATCTCACCTTATTTTATTGATGACAAAATAATTTTATTACTAATGATTGTTACCTTTGAGTCTATTAAAAGATAGGTGTATTGATAAAGTATGAATGAATTTGTTTAAGGAGTCTTGGAGCTTAATTAGAGTTTACAAAGATCATATATAAAGACTCAATTTTTTATGATCAAATTAGTATTGATATAGGTTTATTTACTTAAATTTTATTGTAAGTTTCGCTTGGTTTATCTTGGTAATTTAAAAGACCCATTCATGCATGATTGATACATAACTTAGCATATGATTATAGGTTACATCATCAAAAGATAATGTGTTTAAAGGTTTTTAATTAAACCTCTTGATGAGTTAAAATGTTTTTGGAAAGAATTTTCTATGCATGTGTGGGTTAAGAAAGTATTTACAATTTTAGAATAGCCTGAAGATGGTTAAGAATTTGTTAGACAAAATTTTATGTGTTTTTAAGTGATAAACGACAGTTTTGGAGTCTTCAGCAATGATATTAAAAGTCATTGTTATTCATACATTTTTAGGATTATAACAGTAGATATTACTGGCATTGTTATTCCCCGATTTTGACCACCATTAATGATGAAAAAAGACGTTCCAACAACTAGTTTTTAACGAAAAACATTGTAATTTTTATAGCTTTCCAAGAACATTAAGTAATGCTTGTGAGCGTGTTTGTGGCTATGAATAGGTGCTTGTCATGTGTGTTTTTCATCCAAGAAGCATTCCAAGCAATCTTATAAGTATTTTTGAGCATTCTAGTATATTTGTGTGAAGTTTTTATGAATTTTTTTGTAAAGTGTGAGATAATTATGTGATCTTTCATTTTTACACATTATATAATTTTATGGGCCTCTTATAAAAACCAAATTAAGCTTGAGCGAATCATCTTTCAAGTGTTTCCTTTTTGTAAGAAAGTAAAAAAGTAAAAGAATGGAATGATATTCTTAAGCCATACAAAAGTAATTGTATTTATTAACGTTGTACTTTCATTGTTATAATTAAAAATAGAATAAAAATTATTTAAATTTTAACATTTTTACCAATATTGAAGTCAAATTCTAATGCTTTAGAATGTTCAGATTAAACTCGAAAGTTTCAAAAGCGTTAAAAAAGAACCCAAACATTTTATCTTTTTAAACACTTTTGAAAGATTAAAATTCTACCTAAATATAAAGGCAAAAGGCTTATATAGATCCTAAGGTTTTAGAAAAAAAAAAAAAAGGCTTAACCCTTAATGTTCGACAGTGTCAAGATTAAACCTTAACCTTTAAAAAAAGCTTAAAAATAATCCTAACATTTTCAAAACGTTTGAAACTAACCTTAGACATATAAAAGTCATATGTTAACTTTTTAAAAAAAATATATTTTTGTGGGTCTTACATTGATGTCATGGGACTGCAGTAAGAATAAGATAGCTTTTCTCCTTCCCTCCTCCAGTTACGATTCTCCATCAATACTTCTTCTTCCCCCTTCCACTGGCAGCTTACTTCTCCTTGACATGCTACCAATGTAACATTTTAGTTCCCTATTCCTCTCCATAGGGACATCAACTTCCGTCTTTTTTACATGCTTTCATTCTTCTTTGACCAGTAACAACATTAATGTTGAAATTGTAGAACATTATTAGAACTTGTGAAATACATGTAGGTGGGTGGGAAAAGAAACAGGAACTTCAAAATTGAATATTTAATTGTAAAATACAAAAAGCTTAGAACTTGAGGGAAAAAATAACGTCATGGCCAGTTAAATCCCATTTTTTCATCAATTTTAACCTAGCCAAGTAAACACAGTCATTACTATAAACCATAAAGATAAAAGCTTTTAAAAGAAACGACTTCATATTCATAAACAGATCATTAACAAAAATCAAGATGGAGACAATCTAGATCCAAAAAACCAGGAAAGTACGAGAAATAAACAAAAGGGTTAACGAAATTCTGCCAAAAGAACATAAACATTCAAGACTTGAAAACTTGGGTCTTGATAGTGGATCGAAGGTGCTTGTCGAGAACCATCTCTACTCCAGGTTTGTTGTTATTGGTTAGAGAAGAATGAAAGCACACAAAAAAGATTAAAGTTGATGTCCATATAGAGAGGAGCAGGGAACTAAAATGTTACACCAACAACGTATCAATGAGAAGTAAGATGCCGGTGTAAGGGGGAAGAAGAAGTGTTTATAGAGAACCGTGGTCGGAGGAGTGAAGGAGAAAAGCTATCTTATTCTTATTATAGGTCACATGCCACCAATGTGGGATCCACAAAAATATTTTGAAAAAAAAAAGTTAACAACTGACTTAATGGTGATTATGTGTCTAAAGTTAGTTTCAAATGCTTTGAAAACATTATGGTCCTTTTAAAATATTTTTAAAATGTTATGTTTTAACCTTGACACTATCAAATGTTAGGAGCTAACTCAAAATTTTTGTAAAACTTTAGGATTTACATGGGTCTTTTGCCAACTATAAATGAAAATATCAAAGTTATTTTTAAACATTTTTTTAAAATGCTAGGATTCTTTTTTAATAATTTTGAAACGCTAAGATTTTTTTAAGCGCTTATGAAAAGATAGGATTCCTTTTAAACGTTTTAAAATATTAGGATCTGACCTGAATATTGGTGAAAATATTAAGGTATAAATTATACTTTTTACCTAAAAAAATACTCAACAAGATTTTGTGGAGGATTAGACATAGGAAAAAGCAAATCTCTTCAAACTAATATAAATTTTTTGTGTTTTTTCCGTACATTTTTACTTTTAAGCATTTAATTTATTAGTTTGTTTATAATTGTTTTATTACTTATTTATTTTTGTTTAAGTATTTTAAATTCAATTTGGTGAAATTATGATGTCTTATTTAGAAAATTTTTATTGCCTCTAATTCGCACTCGCTTAGTAGTCAAAATAGGATTAACAATGTCCTTATAATAAGGCTTTTGTGATTATTCTCTACATGTAGGCATTGAAAAAAAGTGAATTTTATTTCAATCTTACTAAATATTGAAAGTTTGTTATAATAATTAATACATCATATAAATAATTAATGTCTATTTATAAAAAGTGAAATTAACTTAAAAATTCTATGTTCATATATATCAATAATTGTTATAATTATTTGCTATATACATACACTATAAAATGTGAATTAAAAATTTTAAAATATGTCATTTAACTTTACAATGCAATATTTTTAATCTTTTAATATACTTTTTTTAATTATACAATGTAATAATAACATATGTGATTCTTTAGTGATTCTTGGATTCTTTTTTTACGACTATAAATAGTGTTTATATCTCTGCAACTAAATTAAGTATAAAAACTTTTTTATATTTATATGTAAAAAATGAGAAATTTAGATATCAACGCAATAATTTCTTAAATTATATTTATTATTAAATCATTATAGGTTATTTATATTTTTAATTTACATATTATCAAAATTAATGAATATTGATTTTTTTTAAATAAAAAGTTTAAATTGATTACATATTATCAAAAGCAATGAATATTGATTATTTTTTGAAAAATTAAAAGTTTAAATTGATTACATTTTTTTATGATATCTGAAGATGAAAACTACAAAAGAAATTGATAATAAGTTTAAAACAAAAAAGTTAGAACTTACCAATCATGTATGGGTGTTGTTAAATATATAACAGATAACTGTGATCACTTTGAAATTTTTTCTTTTTATTTGAAGTTAAAATTTACTTTTGAATATGAACATTTATATAGTTATTTTAAATATTTATTTTAAATTTTTATAACAAATAATATTTATTATCAAGATAATTTATTTAACAATATAATAAATTATTTTAAACTCAAATACATTTAATTGTTTCAATTATTTCTATTACGTATTAGCTTTAAATATACAAGAAGTTTATTTTTATTCATTATATAATCTTTAAAATATTTCATATTTTATTTAATATTAAATCTAGATAAATATAATATATTAAAATAAAAAAAAGACGCAAAATATGGACTTAATTATGTCTTGAAATCCAATATTAAAGAAAACAAAAATTCACTATTGAGTTAGCCATTACATTATATATTATTTATAACTAAAACGCAATTTTAATACTGAATTATTTATCAAAAATTTTAATACTGAATTATAACTAAAAACTCGTACTTAATCCCCCCCCCCAATCTTCTAATTGTATAATTAAGAAAATTTTATATAATATAAAAAGAACGATATGAATTTGTTAAGAAAACTAAACAATTAACACATAATTCAAATGTTTTTATTTTATCATTAACTCCATCCTTCTCACGTCAAGTTTAGGATTTCTAATTTTTATCAATCCCTTTAAGGCTATCATTGTTAGAATTACTATTGTTATTCTCGTTGTCTTCTAACCTAACTATTTGGGTCACTTAACCATTTTTAAGTCTTTGTCTATCAAATTTAATGTTTCTAGTTAAGTTTAATTATAAAACATAACGTTTATGAATTTAAGATTTAAAGTATATTTCATTGTTTTATCAAATAAGTTATTTTTTGTTAGGTTAAAATTAAATGAATTCTTTAAATTCTATATCTTTCAACTTAACTAACTCGTTATGTTTAGGTTAATTTTGGGTTTTAATTAGGCCCATTTTCTAGTTAAGTGTGGACATGTAAAATTTAATCTGATTTGTACTTGTGCAATGACGTAAGTTGTAATCAGAAAATTTTAAAATAAAGAACATCAAAAACCAAAGATAATAACTTCATTAAGGTATTTAAATTGGGGAAAATGAGTAAATGATTTTAGTCATTACTTTTAACTTTTCAAAATAAAATTTCGAAAAAAATTACATTTATACTAATGAATCACATGTGATCCATGTTCACTAATTGAATGTTGGGTCTCCCCCTGATCTTGCTTTTCCCCTTCTTCCCCAATCCTCCAACCCTAATGCTTTTTCCTCAATCCCTAACCTCCTACCCCCTTCTGCGATCCCTAACCCTCCTCCACCCGCCCCTATCTTCTTTTCCAACCACCCCTCTCTACCTTAGCACAACTTGGAATAAGATAGTTGGGGACCCCCTCACCCTGGGTAAACTGCACTACATCCCCCCACTTGTGGATGGAATCATTTCCCTCCCCCCCTAAGGAGGTGCTTGAAGCGGGTCCTTGTAAATGACAGTCTGCTTTTGTTGGCAGCTTCATGAAGAAACGTCTTTCTTTTCCCCAAGTTATTCATCAGGCCACTTCTAACTAGTAAAAACACGGTTTAGAAATAGTTGTCATATCTAACGATGATTTTTTCATTTTTAAGTTCTCCTCATAGGACAAAGTAGCGAAGGTCCTTAAGCTTGGACTCTAGCATGTCTTGGGTCAACCTCTATTCCTCTAGAAGTGGCGCCTTAGGTTGAAACTTTGTAAGAAGATGTAGACCATCCCACTTTGGGTAAATTTTCATAAGGTCTCGTTAGAATATTGGTTGGAAAATGGCCTCAATCGCCTTGCCAGTAGCTTAGATAACCCCCTGAGTATGGATGAACACACAGTAAATCTAAAACAAATCGGCTATGCTCGTGTTTATATAGAGATTGAAGTGGCTAAGGAGCTCCTAAACTCTCTCAGCCTTCGGAGCCTTGACAGGGAAGGGAAACTTATAGTTGATGTCACTCCCATCTCCTATTGGTAAAAGTCCGCTCGAAAAAATTCTACTGAGGTATGATGCCCCAAAATTACCTTGTCTCTGGTTGATAACCAAAGCCTATTATGGACTTCATCAGTGGCCGTTAAAAGATTAGGCTTTTAAGCAGGTCTATCTGTAATTTCTCTTAATCTGAGTCCTCTAGATGCAGCCCTAATCTTGGAGGAGGTTCCAAGTTAAGCTCTAGTTCTCCCATAGTCGTCCCTAAATACCCTCTTCCTGCAACTTCTTTGAATGAGCATGTGGCTCTTCTTAAGCCACCCTTTTTTGAGCAGGTTCCTACCTTCCCTATTACAACTAATCCAAGCTCCCCTATCATAGATAATCCCACCTCATCTACCTTTAGCTCCACAGTAAATATTGGGAAATCCACTTCGCTTGAGGATCATTCCTCTGCAACCCATTCAACCCCTCCCTTGCACACTTCTGGTAAGAAAACCAGAAAGAAGCAATCTCGCTAAGCCTTCTATCTGGTTTTTATGAATTTTTTGTTCTAGAATTTGCAAGGCTTGAATAGTATTAATAAATGGCAGGTTCTTAGGGATCTCCTAATGCTGAAGCGACCTGATTTTGATGGTTTACTGGAAACCAAAATAAAGAATCCTCACTTTCACAAGGACTTATGGTTTATTGACAGGAATTGGATCACTTTAAGCAATCATAATGCCCATTATAATGGGCACATTATCCTAACTTTCAACCCCTCCATTCTCTGCCTTAAATACTAGACTTATTTAGAGCAATATATCCACTGTCAGCTTGTTCTTATACCTTCACAGATAGAATTTTCCATTACTACTATCTATGCATCCAACCTTGAGTTTCAGCTAAAGTGCCTCTGGGAAGACTTGACTTGTATTGCTAGTAGCATCCAGGTACCTTAGACTCTTGTTGGGCATTTTAATTGTACCCTCTACCCTTAATAAACCTCTAGTCTTCTCCCCTTAGCTAGCTGCAGCATCTATAGGTATCTAACTCAGAACTGTGACTTGGTGGACCTTCGTTACACTAGTTCTCTTTTCACCTGGACCAACAAGCAATACTTGGGTTGCTTCAAATAGAAAAAGTTAAACCGTTGCTTAGTGAATGCTTATTGGCTGACAGTTTTTCCTCAAAGTTATGCAAATTTTAGGCAACCTCTCTACTCTGATCACTTGCCTCTCTCCATCATTGTTAATATGAAGATAATGAGGAGGTAGGCTCCTTTTTGCTTCTATAACACTTTCCTTTCACACCGCCACTTTGTTGAAGCTTTTAATAGAGGTTTGTCCACACTTATCTTTAGTTTTAAAGATTTTATCTATATACAGCATCTCAAGGCTATCAAGCATGAGATCGTAGCTCTCCAACAATTCTATAAGAATCCCCTCATGGCTAAGAAAGCTCTTGCTTTACAGCATCTAAAGCAGTGTCAGGAATTATTAGCTTGTAATCCTCTAGACACTACTCTTCACAATATGGAAACTCATGCTCTCAATGACTATGTGGAGACTCTTGATCAGCTTAACTCCCAAATTCACTAGAAATCCCAGGCTATCTGGCTCCAAGTTGGGGATCATAACACCAAATATTTCCATAGAGCCATTCAATCTCTGCAGAACCATAACAATATCTTATCTTTGTGAGACAATGCTGGCCATGTCCACAATGATCAAGATAGCCTCAAGGAGCTTGCTTTTCTTCCACGTTTCCCTTCTCCTTGGTACAAGTACCTCTCTAGCTTTTACTCCTTCAGAACTTCTAGAGTCGATTGACAATCCCTTCTCGAATAAGTTCTTTGAAGATTTAACAAGGCCTGTTACTACGAAGGAAATTAAATTCACGCTTTTCTCTCTTCACCCTGACAAAAGTCTTAGTCTGGATGGCTTTAATGGGATATTTTTCCAAGTTACTTTGGACAACACTCATGATATGGTCATCCAAATGATCCAAGATTTCTTTACTAGTCTATTTATGCTAACTGAACTCAATAAAACCTTCATTACTTTAGTTCCAAAAACTCCCAATCCCTCTACCTTGAATAATTATCAGTCCATCTCTTGTTATAATACTATTTATAATCTTATTCCTAAAATTCTAGCTAACAGGTTAATAGTTGGTCTTTCCTCTGTCATCAATCCTTCTCAATGAGGATTCATCTACAAGAGGACTATCAGCGACATCATTTTGATTGCCCAAGATCTATTCAAAGCCTATAATTCCAAACAAAACATTCGAATTTGTGCATTTTAAATTGATTTCACGAAGGCATTTGACTCCATTAACTGGAACTTCATATTTTCCTCTATGCAAGCCTTTGACTTTCCAACCCTCTTCATTTCTTGGATTAAGAAATGGGTAACTATTATTTCATATGGAATCTTAATCAATGGCGAGCCTACTAGATTTTTTAGAGTTGTCAAGGGAATTCGGTAAGGTAACCCCCTCTCACCGTATCTCTTTGTTATAGGGATGGAGACGCTAAATAGACTGCTCCTACTCAACATTCATAGAGAGCCTCGGTTCAAGTATCACTATCACTACAAGCATCTACACCTCTCCAACCTTTCATTTACAGTTGACCTCTTGATTCTATGTTGATCTAACACAGCTTCTCTCACTCTGATCTTTCACACTCTTGATCAATTAAAATCAATGTCTGACTTGGAATTTAATCATGGTAAAAGTTCCTTCTTTGCTTCATCAGGCATAGCTTCTGAGATTACTAATTTCTATGGTTAGGTCATCTCAATTCGGAGGTTCAGCCTTAGAAGATCCCAGTGATCATTTACAAAATTTTCTTGATATTTGTGAACTCTTTAAAAGTAATGGAGTCTCTGATGATGAAATTAGGCTTAGACTTTTCCCTTTATCACTTTGAGATAAGAAAAAAGCTTGGTTGTCAACTCTTCATCCTGGTTCCATTACCACCTGGGATGAACTGATGAAGTTGTTCCTAACTAAATTTTTCCCACCTGAAAAGGTAACTAAGATGAAGACCGAGATTAGTTCTTTCATGCAATATAAGAATGAGAGTCTGTATGAGGCATGGGAATGATTTAGGAAGATGCTTGCAAAGTGTCCAAGTCATGGATTCAATACGTGGCAACAAGTGGA
>JAOXYD010239719.1:0-17212 GCA_028565735.1 Pinacopodium congolense | reverse complement strand
GTGAGAATTTGAGGATTTGGAATCAAATGGTGATGCAAAAGGAGGTATCCCTTTATCCTTACATGATATAACATATAAATGGAACATTTAAGCACTAAAATAAGGTTAAATTAACATCAAATAACATCCAAATATACTATAAATTTAACCCCCAATGTGTATTTAAGAAATTTTAACAATTTTTTTCATTGTTCTTGGTTTCATAAACCCTAGAGCTAACACCAAGACCCTAGAGTTAATTTTTAAGCCATCTTTACAAGGATTTGAAAAGGATTGAAGTAGGAGTTAGATCAAAACATTAATAAAGTGAAGATCAAGATTATATTTCACAAAAGAATCATAATAGAGACAAGAGATTCAAGAAACTTCACCATGAGCTTCTTCATCCATGCATTTTTATTGATTGTTATTGTTGTTTTCTTTATGTTTAAAACTTAATTTTGTTGTAGGATTTAGATTGTTACAAATCTTACAATGAAGTATTAATTTTTCTTACTGATTTAACATTGGATTTTTGTATTTATGTTGGATTTGTTTATGGATTTAAAGGGCATTTCTTTTGAATGTTATGCAAACATACACTTTAACTCTAATGGTGTGATTGCATATGTTTAGATTGAGAAATCGAATGTATGAATGAGATAAAACCATAAAAAATGAATCTTACGTAGGGGCTTAGAGATAGGCTTATATAAGATGTCTAGATTAAGTGTGAACTTAGTTAAAACAATAGGTTTCATATAACGAATTATTAGTTTGAGATAGAGAGAACTTTCACTTAATTTATAAAATTGAATAGAACAGCATAACTCTAGAGAGAGTGTTACTTACCTTTTGGAACCTAAAATATCATAAAATCTAGAAAACATGTTTAATTAAGGTTAAATGTTGAATACACATGCATCTCGGGGAATTGGTTATCTAGTTCCTATCTTTAAAAACATTTATTAATTCTTGTGAGATTGTCCTTAGGTTTAAATTTAGTTATTTTGTCTATTTTATTTTCGTTAATTGTTCAATAAATTAAATTTAAGTAGTTTCGATATCAAGAATAGAAGTTTTCTAGTAATCATATTCGTCATGGATTCCATGCGTGCACTCATAATAGCCATACTACGTAGTTATATAGGTGCACTTGCCTTATTATATGTAAGTATTATTTATTTGTGATTTTTCAATATTATATTTAGAACATAGGCACATATACACACTATCACAAAACAACTAAATTATTTCGTCATCATCAAAACAATGTTAAACCTTCCTTAGACTATACTCATTTGGGACATTGGTAACACTACTATTGGCTAACTTATTAGGATCACCAATAATATTGATATTGGTAGACTCATTGGGATTTTCCAATTAAGGTTTAGTCTCAAATGCCACTAGCTTTTACTAATCATCAGTAATGAATTTATGACCAATTTCTTTCCACTCTTTACCCTAATGCTTCAAGGATGGTCTCTATTAATAGAAAAATGTTAAGAGGTCCTTAATCCTTTTTATTATTGGTTAGCCTCATGATAGGAATAACATTAGGAAGAGCTTAATTTAGAGACTTTTCCATAAATACCTAGGCATAACCAAGCCTTCTCATAGATGTTATTGTATAATATATACATAGTGCATTTATATTATAACTAGCCATATGAATAATGCCAAGTGTTATCTAATATTCCAAGAGTAAGTTATGTATATGCATCCATACAAGAATATGGTTTTATGTCATTTGTTCTAACATTAATCCTAGCTACCCTTTTTAAAGAATAAGGGTTTATTTTACACATGCTAAGGTCCTACCTTAATTATTATTTTCATGTTATAAATAGAGCTAAATTTAAATACGAAAATATCTTGCTTCTTCTGAAGAATTTCTTTAGGTAACCACCTCTTCCATTGAGTAATGGCCTAATTTTTTTTATCTTAGGGATTGTAGATCTTTTATAAATTAAGAAACCAACCATACAGTTTGTTCATTTTGCTACTCTTGTCTTCAATACATCCTTTAGTAGATAGATTATTGTGACCTTCTGCAGGGGGTATGTATGAGAGTTTGCCTTAGGGGTTATAGTCACTAACCATTTACAATTAAGAATGATTTTGGAATTTAAAACTCAAATATTTATCTTAAGTGAAGGTCTACTCTAGGGGAGCTAGGGAGGATAGCTTCTCTGGTAAGAACTTGATTATATATTTGGTTAAAGGTAACATGTATAGATTGATAGGAGGAAGTAGATATGGAAAGAGAAAAAATAGTGGTTGCTAATTTTAAAAGCTAGTTCTTAAAATGGAAACTAACTATATGTAAGAAAGAAAATAGAAGAAACATAGGAAGATCTATTAAGAACAAAGGTGAGCTTCAAAAGCAAGTTGTTATAAAATGCTATAAAATGTGAGTTTGAAAGACAGGTAGGATAGTTGATTCTTAGATAAAAACAAGATTAAAAGAAGTATAAAATTGCAAATTTATTATAAATCAGATAAGGCTAATAAAAAGCATTAAGAAGATTAAAAGGAAATTAGCAAGTAGTAGCAGGAAAATATAAAGAAGCAAAGGTTAGTAGATTTACTAAAGAGGAATGATCCATGAAGAAGTTATGGGGTGGTGGAATCTCTTACATATTGGAACACATAGTATTCATATTACAAAATAGATTATGGTTCATTGATGTGATAAATGAATTGCTATCATAAAATTCTCCTTCTCAAACTGAAAATAGTATTTATCCTCCTAAATAGTGTATTTATGATCCTATCAAGCATCAGCTCAATAATTTCTTTTCCATCAAATGACTTTTTAATAAGCTCTTTTCCATTAGCGACCTACTTTTAGCTTAGAAAATAATACCTCAAGTTTCAATGTCAAATAAAAACAAACGAAAAAGTAAGGAACCTTTTTACATCACTGTGAGTAAGGCCTTTATTTCCACGTAAATATACATGATATTTCTTTTTGATTAACAAGATTTGAGAAATTCGTCTTATTTTTTTCACATATCCATGGTGTCTAAGTTGTTGCTTAAAGATAAGAAATCATTCAAAGTGTGAGGATATTTTATAGTGTGCCTAATTTATACTTATTTTAAGTATTTTGTCGTGATTATAATTTCATGTTTAAAGGGTAGTTCCTGGTATGTCTGTTGTTGACTACTAAATAATAAATTTACCTAACCTACCTAACTAAGTAGCTAAGATGAATCAGGGTCAGTCTCATAGGGAGCTAGGGTATGCTAAAGCTATTCTAATGTAGCTTAAAAGAAAAAATAAAATCTCCTGGAAGCAAAAATATCAAAACTAAACACTAAAGACAATTAAAGAAACTAAATCAAAAGAATAAGAAATGGATAACAAATATGAAAGTTGGGTGGAAGATAAATCTAGGATTTTACACTTATAATTGATCCTTGAAATAGACAATTTGTGATTGGTCTAAGATGCTAGCCTATAGGTTCACACAACCTCTCAAACCTTAAGTTCCTCCAAATTTAGATAGGTTCTATACGCTAGAAAACCTACACTAACCATGAGGCAACCTAGAATAAGCTCTCTAGATTTAATAACTTGATAACATTATCAAACTAAGGAACGAATAACCTAAGTGATGATCAAACAAGCTCGAACCATGCAACTTAGAGAATTGAAATCCTAGACTTGTTGGTTAAGTATCCTAACAAATCCGACTAGCCTATTGCCACTTATAGAAATTGCCAAGGACAATATCGTATCCCATGGCTCAATCCTAGCAATTAAACTAGGAATTATACCTATGGTATCTAATCCTAAGTATTAATTCTTAATTCATGGTATTTATGCAGAATCCCAATTCAATCCTAACCTAAATCACAAAGCCCTTTCAATTCCTAGTCAATTCTCACAATTATTCATCCAAAATTCCATTATTAACTTCCAACCCAAGACTAAATTAGATAAATATTACTAACGTAATTAAAACAATAATTAGACAAACTAAAAACAAAATAAAATAAATAAAATAAAGGCCAAAAAATTAATAAAACACAAGGAATTAACAAACCCAAATCTAGAAAATAACAAAAAAAACATATATTATGTCAATATTAAAGGTTCAGCACAAATATTCAAAAGAAACTAAGCTAAATACAAGAAGAAAATACATGAAGAAATAATATAACAACACCACAAATATTAAATATTTAAAGTCTAGAACACAAAATAAATAGAGAACCATAAAGAAAACAGAAAAATAAATAAAACTGAGCTAAAATTAAGAAAAAAATGAAAAACTACAAAGAAAAGCCCCTAAAGCTAAGAGGACACGATTGGAAATCACAAAAGGAGGGTTTGCCAAGTCTAAGAATGATGTATTTATACTTAAGGTTCAACACAAAATGACACCATTCTCGTTTTTTTTTTAAATTTCAATGGCGTCGTTTATGGCCTTGGGGCTGCCATTTTACTCCGTAAAATTTGACAATTTCCACCTCTGATCGCCTTTTCTACTCTAACTCCTCCTATGCACCTCTGATTGCCATGAAATTTGGTTTTTGGGTTCCTAATATGATGATCGTATGCCCCATAAAACTTCATATCAATTTGAGCTCTTAAAGTACTCCTAATGCATCCTAAATGCACCTAAACTAAATCTAGACTTCAACCAAGCTTGTCTTGATCTTTTCTTTGTGAACTCTTCATGGCTTGTCATATGGCCTTGGAATTTAGTGTGGAACCTCATAGCATGATGCTCTAGGTCTTAAAATTGATTCCACACCTCTTCTAGTTACAAATTTGTACCAATTTTGCTCAAAACTTGACCCTTTCAACTTATGTTTGTACCTTAAGTTAAAATCTTCATGTAAACGCAAAAAGGAACGAAAATTAAGCATTTAAACAACAAAATAGAGATGAAATGACATTGAAACACATATAGAAATACTATAAAATGCATTCCTATCAAATACTCACACACTTGAACCACTATTTATCCTGAAGAAATAAATCTAACACCTCACTTAAACCCTCATTATCAGAGTTAATAGTTAATCAAGCACATAGACATCCATCAATGCTTTTTTTAATCCAATTCACCCATTTCAACTCAATCTTGATAAAAAATACAAGTGAGACCCAAGCAAAGCACACAATTAGTAAAAAGATAACTCAATATGTAGAATATTCAACATTTAATCCTTTTTGCATTTCTTATCCTGTAAATTGGTCAAGAAAGCTCCAAAAAACTAAAAGCAACTACAAATATAACATGCACACACATTTTGAGCAATGTTTGAGAGGTCATCTAACTTTTTTATGTGAAGGTGAACATTTTGTCATAAACACCCACGGTTATTGAACTAAATCACCATCTCAAATGGATTATACTCTTAACTTCAACCTTCATTAGGTTAAAGCCAGCGGAGGGTAAATTACTCCTTTTATTCACATACGCAAAAACGAGAACACATTTTTCTTCTTTTTTAATCTTTTTTGCTTTTTTTCTTTTGTATCTTTTCTTTTATTTCTCTTTTATTTCCTTTATTTTATTTAATGTCTTTGACACTTTATTCTAAACATGCAATCCATATTCATATGATAAACTATTCAAATGCACTTAAATACCAAACATCATATACAAGAATCAACAAACACATTCAAGGCACTCAAAAGAAAAAGAAAAATGAAAAACTTTGGAGTTAGATCATTTCAAGAGTCAAGCAAAGTTCCTTAAATCAAAAGCATCAACATCATTCCTGTAACACAATTAACTACTAGCTAAAGATCCAAATCATTCAAACTACCATATTCTCATCATCACCCTCAAACTCACAATACTTTAAGTGTGTACAATTTCAAACTTCTTAACCCCACCCCCACACTTAAATGGGACATTATCTCTAATGTCCTAATACAATGAAAACATAAAAGGGTTATGGGATCAAGAATACTCCCCTAATAGATGTAAACATTAGAGTCCGAGGTAGAGAAAAGATTATCTGCTTTTGCTCCCTCTTAAAGCACACAAAAATAAAATAAAACTCATAAAGAAAACTAACCAATAAATATTTTCAAAGACAAAAACACACAAACAAAATGATATGGATGGTCTGCCTCCCATCAAGTACTTAATTTAGGTCATAAGCATAACCCTCGGCATATGTACATCATCCAATATCAAATGGATGATTGAGCCTAACAGGAAGCATGCTCAAACTCTATAGGGAGCCTGAAGAAACTTTCCTTGAAGTAGGCTTCTTCTCAGCATGATGCTACAACAGGTTTGAGGAGTGGAACTTTATCATTTTACCATCATACTCTAATGTCCACTCTCTGCGATGGGCATCGCCTTTCTCATACAAGGATGGTCTCCATAAGAGTATCATTAATTTATGTGGAGACTCCACATCCTCCTCACCACCTCTTTTCTTCAGTTCGCTCACCCACAGCTCTTCTACAAACTTCACTTCTTGTATCTTTTCTTCTTTCTTCTTCTCTTCTTGTTCTTTTTTCACCTGTAATGAACTCGGAAAAGGAAATGAAATTCAGTTAGCAATAATAAGAACTAAATCACTTATCTTAGGAGGTAGCACACCCTCTGTCTTTTCTCGAACTAATTCCTTTTCCTCTCCTAACTTCTCTTGTTCTTCCTCTATTGCTTCTAGGTACACCTATTGATCTCCACTCTCTATAGGAATGCACACCTCCTCTTCTAGTGCTCCCTCTGGTTGACTGAGCATACTGTCAAATGCTTGGGCTTTTAGGCTCTGAATCACATCTGTTAGGTGGCTTAATTGTTCTTCTAAAATCTTCAAGCTACTCCTAGTTTCCTTATAAGATTGAAATTTATTAAATTTTCATATGCTTTTTTATGTCATTTCAATCTTATTTTATTGTTTGAATACTCAGTTTGTGTTATATTGTCTTTAAAGAAAAGTTTTTTGCCTTAGCACAAATTTTGAGTCAAAGCATGACAAATTTAAAACAATTTGTGGAAAAGTCAAAGATTATATCCATTTGAAAAAAAAGAAAATCAGTTGCAAAGCAAGCTGTCAAAATGCAGCTTGTTGTGCGTTTAAAGCTCATCATTTGTCATTAATTGAAACCCAAAAATGACAGCTTTTGGTGAGGAGGGAGGTGTCAGTTGAAAGTAAAGAATGACGAGTAGAAAAAGAGAAAAAAAAGAAAAGAGGGAAGAGTGGGGTTTTGAGGAATTAATGTACATAACCCTATGAAGCGAGGGACGAGTGGCTTTTGGCTGCTGGGTTGGAGTGTCGTGGAGCTGGTTGGTGAAGCAAACCAAGCTTGGCCAAACCTAATCTGTTGCACGATTCTAGGAGAAGCAAGCGTTGTCCTTGGCATTGGCTGTTGTAGGTGTGGCTTAAAGAAGTAATGCTCATCCTTCTTGACATTTAACAATTATTTTCATTTAAAATACCGTTCATCTATTGTGTTTTCTTTATAAATTTGGTTGTAATTTTCCTTTTAGCTTTCCTCTTTTTTGTTTCTTGTCCAAACCTTTGCTTACCTATTCGAATTTTCTTTTTTTTTTAATTTTTCATTTGATTTGCTCTTTTGTTAACCAAATACTACTCTTTGGTTCTAAGTTTATTTCTTTATTCCTTCTTATATTATAACCTTTGTTCACTTATGTTATTAATGTTGTCTTTAGCAAATTTGAATTAAATTTTTTTCATGTTTTTTATTTTAGTTATGATTTATGTCTTGATTATTTCTTAGGTTTTAATTCATTTATTTTCAGTTTTTGATCAATTTATAGTTATTAGAATTTTCGTTTAAGTTTTAATTAATTAAGTTTTATTTAATTAAATAATAGCTTAAGTTATGTGTGTTTGTGTTAATTTAAATGTCAATTTGTGTTTTTCCTTTATTATTTTTAATTTTTTAAGCTTTTGTTTTCATTTAATTAATTATGTTTAGGGTTTATTTAATTTTTTGTTTTTCTTAATTTAATTATGTTTAGCTAGTTTAGTTTTGGCTTGGAGGATATTAATGGGATTTTGGCTTAATAATTGTCATAATTGAATATGAATTGATTAAGCATTGTGATTTAGGTAAAGATTAAATTGGAATTCCACATAAATGACATGAATTAAAGATTAATTCTTAGGATTGACCATCCTAGGTTTAATTTATAATTACATTATTAGAAATGAACTTATGATACGCAATAGTCCTAGTGATTTCTATAGGTAACAATAGGCCAATTGAATTTGTCAATGAACTTAATCAATTTAGCCTAGAATTCTAATTCTCTAAGTTACACAATCCAAGCTTATGAGAATGTGCCTTAGGCTAGTCGTTCCCTAGTTGTTAATGCTATCGCGTCGTTAAATCTATAGAGCTTATTCTAGATTGCTTCGTGGTTAGGGATAGATTTTTTATCATATATGACATATTTAAAAATGGCGAAACTGAGGGTTTGACTGCTTGTATAAATCTATGGGCTAGCATCTTAAACCAATCACAAAATATCTATTTCAAGGATCGATTATAAGTCTATAATTCCTGATATATCTTCCACCCAGCTTTCGTATTTCTTGTTGTTTCTTCTTTGTTTGTCTCTGTTTCATTAACTATCTTTAGTATTTATTTTTAATATCTTTGCTTCCAATGGTTTTTTTTTTCTTTTTGGCAACATTAGAGATAGAAATTCGCTCTAGCTCTCTATGGGATCGACCCTGACTTGCCCTTACTGCTTAGTTAGGTAGGTTAGGTAATTTTATAATTTGGTAGGTTACGAAGAGCTCATCAAATTTTTGACGCCGTTACCGGGGACCTGGTGCTTGTGTTAAATGTTATTTCTTATGTTGTCTTTCTTTTTCTTTTTGTTGTTCATTTATTATCTTTGATCTCTATTCATTTT
Organism: Pinacopodium congolense; assembly: GCA_028565735.1. Lineage (NCBI taxonomy): Eukaryota > Viridiplantae > Streptophyta > Magnoliopsida > Malpighiales > Erythroxylaceae > Pinacopodium > Pinacopodium congolense. The sequence goes on along the minus strand of JAOXYD010239719.1, from coordinate 8,355 downwards.
TTATATAGCTTTTTCAAATAATGAATTGTTTTCATCATTCTTTTTATTCTGATCCTTCTTGCATTAATTATTTTGTCGATGATGATTTTGAGGTTGCTGCTCTCTTAAAATTGGAGCAATAGATAACAAAACTCACACCATCAGTTGCTCAAGTTATGCTAAATACCATCCAAACTAAGGTAATTGATTTTTGTTCATATTCAACCCATTCTAATGATATGTGTCCTTCCTTGTAGGATGAGTAGTAGTTTTATGGATTTGGCAGTTTACGAGAGTTCCAATAAGACTGGTATGATCTTTACACTTTGAATGGTATCAATGTTATTTTTCCTATAGGAGCCACCAGCCTGGATTCGATTCTCTACCACCATGCTATCAAGATCATCCACATGCCTCACCTACACCTCTAACTCCAACATTGCCTTTACAAGCTGATGGGATGTCATTGGAGGCGATCGTAGAGAGCTTGACTATGAGCACTCTTCACTTCCAACAAGAAATGAGGAGCTGCTTGAAGGACTTAGAAGATCAAGTAAGCCAATTGGACGAAGAGATTGCAAGTTTAGAAGACCAAGCATCCTCCATCACACTTAGCCAACCAGAGGAAGACCATGGCAAGGTGGTATGTGATCTTTCCCCAAAGGGTGGAGAACAGCAAGAGATAGGGGAGACCGTTGAGGAAATGGACACGTACTTAGATGAGATGGAGGATGCCATACCTCCTAAGGTCAGTATTACTTCATTTAGTATTACTGACTGTATTTTTAGATCTTTTTCTCACAGGTTGAATCCCAATGAGGAAGAAGAAGAATAAGCAAGAGAAGTAAGAGGACCAGGAAAGAGAGGAGTTAAAGCTGATTGAATTCTTGAAGGAGTTATACATAAGTGAGCCAATGTTCGACAGTGACAAGCAGGATGATGAGCCTCTACGCTCATTGCTTTTACCATTACGGAGGTCATCTTGGAAGAAGGGCGATGCCTATAGGTGAGAGTGGACACTGAAATATGATGGCGAGACCATACAATTCCACTCCCCAGAAGATGTGAGGCATCATGCTAATTATGAGCCTCGTTCAAAGGAGGTTGCTCCAGGCTCACCTCTGAGTCTTAGCATGCTTCCTGTCAGGCTCAAGCATCCATTTGACAGTGGATGACATAATATGTAAAGGGTTCGAGCTTGTGACCTTAAACAAGCGCTCGTTAGGAGGCACCACCAACCTTATCCTTTCATTTTGGTTCTTTTATAATTAATTTATTTTTTCATTCAAGTGCTTTATTTGTTCTTTGTTTATTTGTTTTTAGGAAGACATGAACGGAGCTGCGACTTCTGTTTTCAAGTCATTGCGACTTCTTTAATCCCAGGGAGTTCTTCTTTTCTCGTCCCTTACCTGTGTTTTTATTGTCTTTGGACATTGAGAACAATGTCCATTATAAGTGTGGGGGTGGGGCTAGTTTGAATTGAAAATTTTTCAAAAATTTTTTCATTTGTGCACTTAAACTGTTGTGATAAATGTTAAACCATGTTATTTTGTCATAGCAGTTGGATTGAGATTGAGTGTTATGCTTAAATTTTGATTAGATAGCTTGAGTAGAAGGTGAATCTTGTAGAATAATTGAAGTAGTTGATTGCATAAACTCAGTTAAATATTTAATACTTGTGTGATGAGGCAATGTATGAAATTTTGATTGATTTTCACATAAGCACATGTGGGGTTTTGAGCCTATATGACTTCATTTCATAGTCATTTATCTTCTTTGTTATGTGTCATGCTCTCCTAGGTAGATTACCTTCAGAACTTGCATGGAATCGATTTGAAATTACGAGTTGCATGTTTTATAAAAATGATTTAAGGCCTTCTTTGTTTTGAACTCCTTAACTTAAATGACCTATCATGTCATTGTCCCCTTACAAACCCCTTTAAGCCTTTTGACCATGTTTGTTTCGGTATTAATCACCTTACATTGAAACCCAAAAACCCTTTAGCCTTACCCTATTACAAGTTAAATGAAGTACTAAGTCAGTTTATGTTTATGATTTAGGGACTCTTGTTTTATACTATATTATGAGATGTTTTGAGAGATACTTCTACTCGTGTAACTGTTGACATGTGCTACTATTGTTTTCTCTTATTTTTAGTGTCATTCAAGTAAAAAAATAAAAAAAGAAAAAGAAAAAGAAGAAAAGAAAGAAAAGAAAAGAAAAGAAAGAAAGAAAGAAAGAAAAATCAAACAAAGTAGCATTTATTAGTGATGATTAGTTTTAATCTGTTATATTCATTTGTTTATCCAAAATTGATATTAGGTTATCCCTTTTACTTAGTACTTTATGAATACTTGTGAATAACCCCTTTAACCCTTGTTTCCATACCTTAACTTAAACCCCGTTACAACCAAGTAAAAGTCCTTTTTGATCCATGATGACATGTAATCTATACGGTAGAGAATTGATGAATCTGTAAGCTTATAGTAGTGTAGTCTCTTAGAGGGAGTTATGAGTGAAACACCAACCCTCACATACTTGAGTGATTCGAATGAACATGTGAGGAAAGTCCATATTAGATTTATGCTTACTTTTGATCAATTATGTCTTCATTTGAATTTGTTTATGTGTATTGATGAAAAGCAATTATGATATATATAGTAGCTTGATACTTGAGTTTATCAAAGTTTGAATGATTGCATACACTTGATTTTCTTTAAAAATGAATTGATATAATTTCTTGGTTGAGTTTAAATTGCTTGAGGACAAGCAATAGTTCAAGTGTGGGGGCCTTTGATAAAGATGAATTTTATAGTATTTTTATATATGTTACAATGTCATTTCATCCTTATTTTTTTATTTAAATGCTTAATTTGTTGTCCTTTTGCGTTTACATGTAGATTTGACCTTAAGACACGGATACAAGTTGAAAGGGTCATGTTTTAAGTAGAATTGAAGCAAACGTTGGAACTATAATTGGTGTAGAACCAATTTAAGGAACTATAATATTATTATATGAGGTTCCACACCAAATTTCAAGGCCATATGACTAGCCATGAAAAAGTTCACAAAGAAAAGATCAAGACAAGCTCGTTTGAACTCCAGATTTCATGCAGGTTATTTGGGGATGCATTAGGAGTACTTTCAAATCTTAGATTAATCTGAAGTTTTATGGAGAGGAAGATCATCGTGTGAGAAACCTGCATACAAAATTTTATGTCAATTGGAGATACGTAGGGGGAGTTATTGTAGAAAAGGCAATTAGTGGTCCAAGTTGTCAAATAAAAAGGCAACACGGAGGGATAAAATGAAAGACACTTAAAACAAATGCAAGGGACTTGCATGCATAGGCTTTAATAAAAAAAAGACCTAGAGGGGATAGGAGAAAAGAAAGTAGCAGCTGGACACACAAAAAAAAGGAGACGAAATACACAAAACCAAAGAAAAGATGAGAGGAGATTGAGATGGGCTAGAAAAGGTGGGACTCTCTCCTCTTTTGGCATATTAGGCTACTTTTGTCTCCTTCCTCACTTGGTTTAGAGAGGTGGACGGTTGCTCATCACTTGGTGAAGAATAAGTAACTTCGAGACCTTCCATCACTTGGTGGATCCATGCATGGTGAAGAGGGTTTTGCTTTAAGTCAACAATAACGGCTTTGTCTCCTTGCTTTTATCTTGCTTTTGTTTTGATTTTTTCTTGCTTTTGTCTTTAAATTGCTGTTGGAAAATTTAAATTTAGCCATAGATAACGTGTTGTTACATTCTCATTGTTTTTCAATTTATGTTAGCCAAATGAATCACTTTGTATCCTTAGCCGAATTTCATGCTAGGTTTTGGTAGGTTTGGCCAAATCTCATGCAATGGTTAACCTTGTGTTTTAATTTCATTATCGAATCTTTGAACAATATTTTACTTTCAAATATGAATGATAATTTCATATTTATTTTTTTATTAAGTATTAATTTGTTCAAAGTTTTATTTCATATAGTTTCAATTATTCATAGAATGTTTGGTTCACCTATGTTTAGTAGTTAATTTCCATGCATGTTCTTAAGTTTTAATCCATTTAAATTTCAGTTTTTGTTTAACTTTTAAATCTGAAATTTTTATTTAAAGTGTGAAATTAAGTCTTAGATAATTAAGTTCTAGATAATTTCTTATTAATTAAAGAAACTTAAGTTTTCATTAGATAAAGAGTTGAATTTGATTTCTTAGATTAGTTATCAATTTTCCATATTTTATCTTTCTGTTTAAGCTTTAGATTTTAATATTTTCCAGATTTTTAATTAAAATTCAGCTCAGATTAAGTGTTATTCCATGAAGTTTTGTTTATTAATAGTGTCCTTAGTTCATTGATGCTTGATAACTAACAATTGGTGCTTGTTTTTAGGTTTTAATTCAAGTAATTTTAATTTTTGTTCAAGCAATAGGTGTTCGAATTTTTAGTTTGAATATTAATTTGAGTTTTGTTGAATTAGGTTTTAACTAATTAATTAATACCTTAGTTAACTTAAGTTTGTGTTAGTTTAAGTTTTCAATTGTGTTTTTCAATAAGTGTTTTAAATTTTCCATATTTTGTTTTATTTACTTAAGCATGATTTATGTTCATTTAATCTTTATTTTAGGTAGCTTAATCATGTATGGCTAGTTCTTTTAGGGGTTTGAAGATATTAATAGGATGAAAAGATGAAAATTATGAAAATGACGTTAAATTTATGCTTAATTAGATGCTTGTTTGTCTTGGTTGGTTTGGAACTTAGGTTAAATGTAATGAATTAGGAGTTATCTTTAGACTTGACCACCCTTAGGTAATTTCATAATTTCAAAAGCTAGGGTTGAGCGGTTGATATATAATAGTACATAGCAAATCCTAAAAGTAGCAATAGGCTAGTTAAATTTGTTAAGATACTTAATCAACTAACTTAAGGTTCCATACCTTTAGGTTATACCTTCCGAGCTTGTGAGTAGGTGGCCTAAGTTAGTTGTTCTTTAATACCTAAAGCAACTTCATTGTTAAATCAAGAGAGCTTGTTCTAGGTTATAGATGAGGATAGGGGTATTTCTAGAGCTTGTCAGAAATGTCTAATTTAGAGGAACTGAGGGCTTGAGAGCTTATTTGAGCCTATAGGCTATCACTATGACTAAAGTATCTATCATTTAGATTCTAGGATCAATGATCATCCTAACATCCTAAAGATATCTTCAACCCACTTCTTTGCTATTGTTATTCATCTTTTCTAAATTTTTTAAATGTTTTTCTCTTTGTTTGTGTCTTTTGCATCTTAGTTTATCTTACTTCATTTATTCAGGATGTTTTATTTTCTATTTATTACAACATTTGAAATAATATTTGCATCTCGACTCTCTGTGATTTGACCCTAACTTACCATTACTGCATAGTTTGGATAGTTAGGAATTTATTATTTGATAGCTTACAATGAGTTCATCATATAGTATAGAAATTACAAGTAAAGTGATCTATACATGCTTATTTCCAACTAGTTTAACCTTAAATAAATGAGATTTAGGTTTAAAGTAAACCATATAAACTGAAAACTTCATTATGAAAACTAACTATGTCATGATATTAAATATTATATCAATCATTAAAGTATAATACACATTTTGTAGAAAGTATCAATCTTCTGGTTACTCAATTGAGTTAAATCAGATCAACTAGCAATAAGCACCACTCATAACTTCAACCTTATACACATATATATATTGCTTGCTTCTTTTTCATTTTTCATTTTCATTTATTTTATTTTATTTTTCTCTTCTTCTTTTTTTTTTCTTTTTTTATATATACAAAGATGTATAAGATTAGAAACACTTTCACTTGCAACACTTTCCTTACAATTATCATCAATCTTCACTATATGATCTCCAAAATAAATTGGAAAATCATCATCACTATCCATAGCACAAATTTCTAACTTAGTTTGCTCATATTGAACAAATGGGGTTGGATTAATAGGTGTGATCATTTGAATCAATAATTCTCTCGAAGTGGGGTAAGAACTTTCTAAATCTTGAACTATTGATTGATTTGTGGTTAAATGCTCATCTAATTAAGATACACTAAACAAGGGTACTCATAGTTTTTTAAACAAGTGAAATGATCGTCTAGATGACGCATTTAATCCTAGTGGATATAAAATCCTAAGTTGGTAAGATTGGACATTTGGATCAACAAATAAACTAGGTGAAAAATTTCCATTTCCAACTTCTTCTACTTCTTCACTTCTTTCCATCACTTCCTGTTCATTTGTATCCTCTTTTTCATGATCCTTGCGTACAGTAATGGCCATAAGATGCTCTTGAGTAGGTTCAGACATAGAAGGTAAGGGTTAAGGTAACTGATCATCTAACAATCTAACCTATTTGAGTCTCTAAATTCTTAATTGAATCTTCATGAGATTGCATCTTAGACTCATTGCTTTGGATATACTTCATCACTGTATCTTTAAAATTAAGCTTTTCTTGACCAATTGAATTAGAAGGAAGTTCAACTTGAGGGTTGACATGGGACTTTTGGTAGTTAAAAATAAGGTAACTTTCTTTAGAAAATTAATAAGAGTCCACTCCTTCCCTAATATAAGAATAATGGTCTTGACTAGGATCAAAGAAAAAAGAGGGTCTTAATTGACAATCAAAAGAATCATGAAAGGAACTATCGCAAAAATCACAAGCCGTAAGACATTAAAACTCATCACTACCAAATTAAGCTTGTAAATAATCCAATTGCTTGTTATGGTTTACCAATTGAGCTTGAAAAATTGGGATTTCATTAATGACATGAGCTCTAAATGGTTTCCTACAAGAAGGCTCAAAATTAAATTGAAAGCTATTGGATGCCATGCCCTCAATCAATTCATATGCTTCACTTGGGGTTTTGTTCATTAAAGTTCCTCTAGAAGCAGCACCTACGAGACTACGAGTGGATGGTATGAGTCTTAAGTAGAAGATATGCACTAGCTCACTAATACTAAAGTTATGCATCGGACATTTGGTAAGTAGCTCTTGAAATCACTCTTGACTCATGCAAACTCTCGCTCTCATATTTTTCAAAAGACGAAATCAAAATTTTCAATTTAGTTATCTTAACTGGGGGGAAGAATTTAGCTAAAAAGAGATTGGCAAGATCATCCAAAGTTTGGATAGAATTAGGTGGAAAAGTGTTCAACCATGTACAAGCTCTATCTTTCAAAGAAAAAGGAACTAATTTGAGTTTAAGCGCATCATTTGAAATTTCAAAATTTTGAAAGAGATCACATATTTCCAAAAAGTTTCTTAAATGGTCATTTGGATTTTTCAAAGATGAACCACTAAATTAAGAAGACTTAATCATGGAAATAAAAATATGTGAAATTTCTAAATCATTTGAATCTATCCTAGGTCTAACAATGCTAGACCTATGACCACTCTTAGTTCACATAACTAATTCCAACATGGTTGGTTCTTTAAAAGGTTGAAAAACTAAGTTCTCATGATATTTCATTTCAATATTGAATTGATTCTTACTAAACACACAATCGAGAGTAGCAAAAACTAAGAATCAAAATTAAAGAAATAAAAAGCAACCAAAACACAAAAGAAAATAAAAACAAGCACATAAACTTAATAGACTATATACATAATGTATATCTTAGAGTAATTGACACCAATTTCTCTAATATTAACCAAAAATACACTAATAACCCCTAAAACGGTGCCAAAAAATTGATTGCGGTTGGTCACATACAAAATTAACTCAAATTAATCTATCTTTCAATGCACAATTTAACAATCAATTCAAGACCAACATTTGGCAAGCCTACCGGTCGAATCAAGTAATAAAGTAGAGTACATTTAAGATTCCAAGTATCAATCCCACGGAGAAGTTTATAGGATGTAAATACTAGGTCAATCAGATTATAATTATCTAGAACACACTCAGCTTTATGATTTAAGAAAATAAATAATTAAAAACTAATATAAAAAGCCTAGAAAAATCCCAATCAAGCGTAAAAGAGCTATAGATTGCTTTTCCTAAATTATCCAGTTAAGCCTTGGTGGTAGATGATTTAATTGATGGATCAGTAATGCTTAATCTAGGGTCTTCTCTAAATTAAGGCAATGTTATGGTTAAGACACTGACTTATCTCTATTCGCCCAATAAGCCTTATGTTGTAGCTCCACTGGAAGGTGGCATGGCTTTCCAAACACAAGTCGATATGGTGACATCCCTATTGGAGTCTTATATGCAGTCTTGTAAGCCCATAAAGCGTCGTGGAGACGTAAACTCTATTGCTTCTGCTGGGGTTCACCGTCTTCTCTAAGATGGACTTGATCTCTCTGTTGGACACCTCAGCTTAACCACTCGTCTGAGAATGA
>JAOXYD010239703.1:0-17213 GCA_028565735.1 Pinacopodium congolense | reverse complement strand
ACCCCATTACAACCCGGAACAAAGTCCTTATGATCTATTTTTACCATGTAATCATTGTAGAGAATAATTGGTGTATTAGCAAGCCTATGATAGTGTAATTTCCTATAGGAAGTTTGAGTGAAACATGAATCATCATACACTTGAGGGAAATGAGTGAAATCGTGAGGAAGATTCATTTTGCATTTATACTTATCTTTGATCAATGGTTTCATAAGTTGAGTTTGCTTATACACACTAATGAAAAGTAGTCATTATATATGTATTAGCTTAATACTTGAGATGGCTAAAGTTTGTGGGATTGCATGCTTTAATCTTTATGACAATGAAGTGATATAATTGAATGGTTGTGTTTGATTTGTTTGAGGACAAGCAAAGGTTTAAGTGTAGGGAAGTTGATAATTGTATTTTAGTATGTGTTTTTCTAAGTGTTTAGCATGTGTTTCTTGCATAATAGGTTGTTATTGTTGTGTTTTAAGATTTGTTTTGTGTGTTTTTGTTTAGTATAATCTTTGTTATTGTTTTGTTTTTATTTGGTATAAATTTGGAGTAAGTTTTGATTATTTAAGTGTTTTTATTTATGTTTTGTGTTTTATTATTTAATTGTTAATTTTTAGTTAGAATTAAATTTTATTAGTGTATTTATTTATTGTGTAGGGTAAATTAAATTTCAAATTTGAAGTTGGAAGAAAATTATAAAAAAAAAGAAGCACGAAAGAAGAATGAAGGATGAAGGAGAAATGACGAACTAAACTCAAATCCAGCTACTGGAGCAAACCCAGCCTACATGAAGAGTAGCCCACGCCTGGAGCATGGCCTAGACTAGTTGGAGGGAGCGCCTGGACTGTGCCTAGAGAGCCCGCCTGCGCCTGGAGCCCACTAACTCGCTACCAATTCCACCTGTTACTGGGACCTACTGCTTGGATCGAGCTTGCTGGACTTGCACTGCACCTAACCCGCGTGGCCTGCTAGAGAAAGAAGCATGAAAGAAGAATGAATGATGAAGGAGAAATGACTAACTAAAATCAAATCCAGTTGCTGGAGCAAACTCGGCCTACATGAAGAGTAGCCCATGCCTGGAGCAAGGCCTAGACCAGCTGGAGGGAGTGCTTGGACCACGTCTAGAGAGCCCTCCTACGCCTGGAGCCTGCCAACCCACTCCCAAACCCGCCTGCTACTGGGACCTACTACTTTAATCGAGCCTTTTGGACTCGCGCTACACCCAACCCTCGTGGCCTGCTAGACCTTTTTCCTAGACCAAGACGCCAGACCAAGCTCGCCAGCCCACATCACTAACCTATTACCTACCTGGACCTGCGCATGGGCTGCGCGTATGGAGAGACCGCCTACTGACCTGCTACTTGTTGGACTGCTTGGCTCATGGACCCGCCTACTGCTGGACCAGACCCTCCTCCCAGTTGCAGCCCCAAGCATACCAACCCAGCTGCACCTACACCCAAAACACAGAAAACAACCCTAGATAGAAAAAAACTCGAAGAATAAATACGAAGTAGGAGATGGAAAGAACGAAGGAATTCAGACAAAAAACACAAGAATGAAGAGAGAAGCAGCAGCCAAGAGCAACCTCCAAGAGCCACATTAAGAGCTGATTCGGGTGAAGGAGAGGAGCAGTCACCATACAAGCTACAAAACTTCAAAAGTTCTTTCAATATTTGTTTATTTTTCTAGATTTATTTTGCTTTTGTTTTATTTTTATTTATCTTATTTTATTTTATTTTAAATTTGGGAGAATATGGATATGATTGAACTTATTTTTATTATAATGTGTCGCTAAAATATTTTCAAGATTTGTTATTTGAACTATTTGGGACCCTTTGATTATTGATTTAATTTTAGGAATATTGTGTTGTTTATTGAGCTTAAATCCTAAAAAAAATCAAGAGAGTAAGTTGGGTAATTTGTATTAGATGTACAATGAGAGTTGGCATGTAATAGACCTATAGACAACAAGGTATTGATTTATTATGAAGAGATTTCGATAAATTAATATATTACCTATAGGATAGCTTCATATCTAGTTAAATGTTTAGGAAAGACTTTGCATGTCAAGAGATCCCAAAGTTAATCCTAGATTATTTAATTAGTGCCATTTAGTTGCACCTTGAGAGAGGGTAGCTAAAATATTAGGAAATCTTGGGCCAAATATTAATTAGATCAATTAAACCAAAGGGGAAAAATAAAGATAACAACAAATCCTATTCTTAAATCTTGTTTTTCTCCGAATTTTCGTTTGCAGTATTGCGATTGGTTGTGTTGCTTACTGTTGCTTCCAAATTTGTTTGCCTCTTAGTTATTCCTTTTTAATTTAATTTGTTTAAATTTATTTCTTAAACAAAATGTAAGCCAAATTGATAGGTATGTAGATACAATCCTCGTGGGATCTATATCCGTGCTTTACTATAAGTACGACCCATATACTTACGGTTTTGAGCATAAAACTCATAGTTTGTTTTACGAATGAATAATAGACATTAATGGACTACTTGAAATAGGCATTGCTATGATTTTTTTCTATATTTATTATAGATGCAATGACTTAATGGATCACCATAGTGGACTCTATTTGAAGTGCATTTTCTCTTAGTCTCAATATTATGTTTCTTTAAAAAATTATTTAAAGATAAAAATGTATTCTAATTTATGACATTAAAGACTCTTTTCTATCTTTCTTTCAAAGCTCCCTCAGATCAGATAAATAATCCTTAACAACATGTAATCAAAATTTAATGGATTTCAATGAAAAATTAATTATGATAAAATTAATAACATTGGGTTTATAAAACTATAAATTACTTAAAAATTTTCCAACTTTACGATAAACTTTAATTTTATAGTGAGCAACCGAGGTTCTATCAAATAAGAAAGAAAAAAGAGGTGAATTTGGGGAGGAACATTAGGAGAGAGGAAGGTAATGAACTTTATAAAGATATAGACAATAATAGACTGCTTAAAATAGGTGTTCTTATGCTTTTTTCTATATTTATAATATATATATATAGTGATTTAATGGCAATGTAATCTATTTGGTTCACCATGGTGGACTCCGTTTGAAGTATATTTTCTCTTATTCTCAATATTATTTTTCTTTTAAAAAATCATTTAAAGACAAAAATATCTTCCAAATTCTGACATCAAAGACTCCTTTCTATCTTTCTTTCAAAACTTCCTCAGATCAAATAGATAAGCCTCAATAACCACCCTGCCCTTTCCCAACCCCAATCTAACCTCGTCAATTACTTAATTCACTCCATAACACAACCTCATCCAACCATGACTCCAACTATTACTAGAAATGTGTAGCTGATAAACTTATTCACCTTACCTTTTATGATGATCTCCCACTTTTTAGCCAGCAAGATCTAAGTTTAATTAAAATCCAAATGGAATCTACCAATCAATTAGGCAATCTCCTAAACTTTGGAGTCAATCATTCTATAAGTGAACTTTTTATCTCTATATATGTTATTTCACTTTCTACTTTATCCAACATACCAAACCATCTAGTTTTAGGGCTTATAGTATAATAACTATAGTCCATTTAATTTCTACAAGGTTATCTAAGAGAACTTCCTACCTTTTTTTTTTTAAAGTTGAGAATAAAGTTTCTTCTTAGCTAACAACCCAATGCTTAATCCACAATTTAAGACATAAAACATAATTAATTATAAAAAATCTCATTAGTTCCAAAAAAAATTAGCCATCAATTACAAAAATAATTTGTATACAGATACTTATCCCAAAATATAACACTTAAAAATATATTCAAGAAAATAGTTACTAGAACATTGTACTAAGATATACTATTCTTTTGATCACATCTAGTCTCCATAATATCAATCATGAGTACTGAGGTCATTGGAAATCTCTATATCTCTTGAAAAATATACTGATAAGGGTGAGTTACCTTCTCAATAAGGGTAATCCAATCGTATTCTTATAACATAGTAACTCAATACAAAATGAAATAATAAAATATCTAAACAATTCTAAAATGAGCAATCATCACTCAGCATGCCAAAGTACTCAACAAATGTAAATGAATATTATTATTATTATTATTGTTGTTGTTGTTGTTGTTGTTGTTGTTGTTGTTGTTATTATTATTATAAATGAATAAAAATTCAAAAAATCACAATTATTAACTAATTTTGATAATACCTCATTAATAATATTTCAAAAAGTTCTTAATTGAACTTCTTGGGGACCCTATAAGTAGCTAATAAATGACAGAAGAACCTTTATCAAGTGCAATTATGCTTCAAGTGCATTACTTTAAAAAATCATATTTGTTATTACAATCAAATCATCTTCAACTTTATTGTCACCATATATATATATATATATATAAACAACTTCTTTAAATATGAAAATGACACAATCTAACTTAGAAAGAGAGGATACGAGAGAAAGAGAGAGAGTTAGAGAAGTGAAAATAGTATACACATAATATATATATATATATATATATAGAGAGAGAGAGAGAGAGTACAAAAAAACAACCAAGAATCTAGGATGTATATGCTTAGAGATTGTGTTTGTTGTCATGGTAAGGTCACAAGAGAGGAAAAGAGAAAAAGAGGAGAAAAAGTGTCACGAGGTAGAAGAGAGACAATGGAATGAATTATATAGTCATCAATTGTGAAGCTAATAGAAAGAGAGGTTTTTGATGAACGGTGTAACCCTTATTTTACAATCACATTTATTTCTTATTTAATAAAATTTATTTCTTAATTAATAAATTCTAAAATCCATTCATTAAAATATTCCTCAATTTCAATCTCAATCTCAACCAATTACAGTAAATTAATTAATGAATAATTTTAATCCAATAAAATACTACAAAAATTAAAACTTACTATTATTTTAAAATAAACATGTTTTGCATCTAAAACATTCTGTGACATGCTAACTCACTTAAAATTGAGTTTCCAACTAAGTATAGGTTAGCAGAGTGTACCTACGATGCCACATACAAAGTATATAGATACAAAAGCATTTATACATGCAGGTTTCATAATATATTAGTGATAATACTATCCAATCATTTAATTACATTGTAGCATGTACAATTGCAAGCATTGTAGCAATAACACTAATCAATCAATTATGGGAAAATTACAAAAAAAATCCATAACTTTACTCAAGTTTTTAAAACTAGCCAAAACTTCAAACTATTGCAATTGAATGCTCTAACTTTCAATTTGTTTCAATTTTAGCCCATTGTTAGTCTTTATATTAATGGAGATGACGTGGACAAAACATCAGCAATAAAAAATACACATCATCTACTTGTGGCATGCCATGTGGATTCTTTAAAATTTTTTAGTATTATTTACAAAATTTTCTTTTGTAATTAGTTTATTTTTTGTGATAATAATATAAAAGTTTTTTTTCTGCCTCTCTTCTCGTCTGGCCCATTTGGTCTTCCTTCCTCATATCTGAATTATGAATCACCTTTTGTTGTCAAGCTCCTCCCTTTGTCTGTCATTACCCTTAGGTTTTCTTTTGTTATTCCATAAGGCGTTGCTGCCATAATGGAAAAATCCTTTACCCATAACCTTTAATCATGATTACCATCTCATCATTTTCTTCCACCATTCCCTCCCTAATTCTCATCTTCCATTAGAAGTGGTGGGAAATTAGATGGGTTCTTAGCAACAACTAGAGAAACAACCCAAGTATCTGCATAAAAATCGTAAGGAAGGTTTCTAAACTTATACCATAGGAAACCTGTATCTAGCATTAACCGTCACAGAAACAAATATAAAAAAAATTATAAAAGGAAAAAGGGGAGAGAGGCAAACATACCTGATTATGCTCTATAAATGCCTTCATGGGGGATTTGTATTTCTATAAGAAGAAGAATACACAACTAAACTTGATTATAAAGATACTCACTCAGAGTAACATTTTAACTGGTTTAAAACTAAACTAAAAATGAAATGGAATTACAAATTCAAAATTTCTAGTAGTTTGTTGAAGCAAAGTAACCAAAAGGTGATAAAGAAGAAGGTGCTTTCCAACTGGATAAAACGCTTTTCTTGAAGCCACTATTGTGGCCAGCTTCCTACCACATACCCTAACTTGTTTTTAATCCTCTTCTCGCTTGCCAGTTGAAACCCTAACCTAAAACAAATAACGACTTAAAAATAAACTTTTTGTGTCTAAGATTTTTTCGTCTTCACACCTATAAAAATCCTCTTTGCTATACTTTTCATCTCCCAAAGGCTTCCTTCTTAAAAAATTCAAGAAAGGTTCTCTTTTTCCTCTCTTAACATAACAGATAGTCTCTTACTCCAATGGCCCAAATCCTTCAGTAAACACTTCTCCATCTATCACCGTATCGTATAATAATATATATCATTACAACCGTCATCCTCCAATTTCACATTGTCACGGCCAATAGCTTCGGCTCCTACTCTTTCATTGAAGACAAAAAGAAACTGTTGAAGGTGGTTTTGTAAATAATAATTAATTTTTTAAATAAAAAATCAAAACGATACATTTAGATGATGCATATTTTTTATTCTTGATGTTACGTTCATGTCATTTATGTTAACATGAAGACTAACAAAGGGATAACATTGAAAAAAAAATTGAAAGTTAGTGCTTTTAATTGGAAAATTTTGAAATTCTAGTTGGTATTGAAATATTGAATAAATTTATTGATTTTTTTTGTAATTTTCCCATCAATTAATTACACTATAATAAGTAATAATCATAATTGTCATTGTAATAAGTAACCAATTAGTCAATTAAACTATAACATGTAAAAATAAATCAATTAAACCATATATGTAACATTGTACGCATGATAGCAACAATACTAACCAATCAATCAATTATACCATAGTATGTAACAGTTATAAGCATTTCTTATCATATACCACATTTTAGGGCCTTGCTTACCTAGTAGAGTTATATTCAATGGTCTTTCATCCAATCTTATCATCGTAACTTAATCTCAATATAAAATATATCATCATAGTAAATAACATAGGATACCTTTTTTTTTTGTTCTTATATGGTTCCTAAGAGTCAAGCAAATTAGGTGACACTAAAGTGTCTAAATCTGTACATTTAATTGAAAATTTATTCTAAAAATTATGCAAAAGCTTAAACAAATTTAATAAATAATTTATAACAATAATATTAAATTTAATAAAATAAACTTGAAAATTTAAAACAGATAAGGAAATAAAGAAGCAAACCAATTTTTAGTGATTTGGTACACAATCCTTGCCTACTTCCACTTTCCAATACCTTGTTAAAAAATTTTACTATCACAAATTGCTTTTACAACTCCTTTTTTTAATGGGCTCTATGATGCCTCTTATAAAATCTTTCTTTAAAATCAACCAATTCCCTTCTTAAATTTTCTCATTTAAAGCATTAAATTCATTTACTAATATGTTACTTCACACTTAGATGCCTAATAGATACTCCAATATATCTATTTATAGGTGACAATCGGTGTACTAGTTATTTATAACTGATGGGTGTTATTACAAATCATTTATTTTGTTTTTATCTGTTGAAAATTGTCGTTACCATCCGATTCCCAAAACTATTGGTCAACTAGTCCCTTGTACTAGTAGACTGCTGCCTTCAATTGCTAAACTAATTGGCATAAATAATGCACATTGGTTGACCAGTTCTATGTTAGATTTGTTTTTTAAAATTTAACACAATTTTGCACATTTAAAACTGAGACCAACTTTTCAAACACTTATTTAACACACACACATTTCTTAAAAATATTTTTCTGTATCAAAGGAATAGTTAAAATCATTTCCCACATACTTCCTTTTGATTATGCAACTTATATGCATAAACACTAAGTATAAATGCAATATGCATGACTTGAGCCCTTTAAACATGATAAGATGATCAAGATAAGATTACATAAAAAAATTACCAAGAATAACCTATTAAAGTTCTAACTTGATCTTTAATTTAATCCTTTTCCCTTTGATTTTATAAGCATCATTTTATATTTCAAGGATCCAAAATTCATCTTTTAAATAACTTTTCTAAACATTAAACACATCAAAGCCATTAGTAGTAAGATGTTTTGCCATCATCAAAATTAGGTGGAACCTTCCTTGGTTCAATAATCTCTCTTTTTTTATGATGACAATATCACATGATATTATAAAACCATAAAACTAAAAAAAATATCCAATTTTCCAATACTACTTAAATTTTACTTAATACCACATAAATATTATTCAAAACAGTCTCTTTATACATTAACAAAAGTATCAAAGTAAACACATTTTAAAAGCACAATATCATAATTACATATCTAAACTCACTTTAAAAACTCAACACTCATTACAAACACTCAAATTATTAAATTTTAATAACTTCCCCTAAATTAATCATATTTTGACATCAATATGATAAAATTATATAAATTTCCTCTAAAGTAATTATAATTGAAGACTCCCTCTAAATTCATGTACTATAACTTATTTAAAGATTCTAACCACCCCTAAATAAAATATAATATCACATACCATTCTCTCCCTTTTCTGAATTATCAAAAAGATAAAAATAACCATGTAGACAACTATTATAAACTTTAATTTATATATAAAATAGATAATATGAACTTATATATTCAATAAGAAGAATTCAATATCATAAAGAAAATCAAATGTACCATACATAATCATCCAAACTACATAAAATATCAAAATAAATAATCAAAATATGAAAATACATTAGCAAATCACTCTTTATAAAAGAAATCCCTAAACTATCCCAAAATAACTCTCAAATCAAGTTAGATGAGGAAGACATGAGTAGATGTCTTGAAGTATGCACATGTCATCAAGTCATCATTTGGTATGGTCGAATCAATCCCAAAGTTAACTAATTTCAAGCTCTCATCTCAGTAATAGAATATAGATAAATCTTAAAGGATGAAGCCTCATCATCAATGGATAAGGATGTGATATGTCTCTATGCAGACTCATTATCACCACTAAGATGTGTATGAGGAGTAACAGGTGGCTGATGTTGTTAATGTAGTTGAGTCATTTGATCATCAACAACTTGATACACCATATGACTTAAGGTAGATTGGTAAAAAAAGGATTGAAAATCATACTCATCTTTCTTAGGAGGAAATATGGAAGTATCAGAAGATATGAACAAGAATTAGAGAATAGGGAATGTTTTGGTCTTTCTTCTTTGATTGGAAAAATTGAATCATGTTGCACAAAATAAAGTCTTCTAAATGAATTGCTTCACCCATCATTAACGTGAAGAGAAACCAAAGATCATCTAAACCTAGGAGAGTAAGTGACAACTTGAAGAGAGAAAATTTTATTTAATGAACACATGATGAAAGAAAAGGATTACAATGAGTTTTCTTCTATCACTAGATTTTCTAGTTATCTTCTCCTCACTAAGAAGTTTAAAAATATTTTTAACTTAAGTAGGTGAATTATTGTGTTTAGTTAAACAGTTACAGTAAAAATGGTCTTGGGGGGATAGGAATTCTTAGGATTTAATTTATAAGGTCTATAGAGAGTTATATGGAAACTCTTTGGACTTTTAAGAAGATATGATATTCATCACCTACTCATTGCTCTTTAAGTTCATAAAAGAAGAGTCTAGAATTGGTGGGATTAATCCTAACATGAAGGGTAAGCAGATGTTCCCACTATTAATCTATAAAGAATTGATCTAACCCATATTGCTTATAACAATCTAAACATGAGAAGACAATTACGTGATTTCATGTAATTCTCTAGATGGATGGTCAAGGAATTGAGGAGAGTCAATTAAAAAATACTAATCCTCTTATGAAACTAGTGTGATCTCTTACTTATAAATGAAGTACAAACTAAGGTTTTAACCATGATGGAAGACAAGGAAAACTTTGGATAAACCTAATATAAGCTCTAAGGATAAAGATAGACTTGGCACCCTAAAAAAGCTCTAAGAATGAGCATGCATATAAGTCTCAAAATGCTTATAGTCAATAACACAGATTGTCTATATAAATAGAATTTTATGATCCAATATTCAATATTTTAAACCTATATTAGTTCTAAGAACCTATGTGTGCCTATGTGCAGAAAAATCAAATTGAAAACTAAGTATACCTAAGTTGTAAACATGAATGCATGATAAACAATTATGTACCCTATCAAATTAAATCATCTAAATGATCAATCTTACTGCCAATAGTATTTTTATAAAGTCAATTTTACAAAATAGTCATTAATTTATCAAAATTTTGAAAAATCCCTAAATTATAAAATCTTAAATTGAGAAAATAGAATTTCAACAAAAAAAGTTTCAAATAGAGTGCTCAAAAAGCTTAAGCTAGCTTCTAATTGCATTTCTATAAAGTCAATTTTATAAAATGATTCTTAATTTATCAAATTTTAGAAAGGTCAAAAATTCTAAAGGCCTAAATTGGAGAAAATAAATATTTGACATAGACAAATTCAATGGAGGTTTATATAAATTAATTTTGCTTCTAATTTCATGAAGACATCTTCAATTTTCAAAGAATTATGTAATAAAATGAAAAACTCCAATTCTGAACCCTAATCATGTAGAAATAAAAAAAGTGAATCAATCTAAATGCATTTATATGAAATTGATCTTCTAAAATGCTTACGAATGGTGAAATGAAGACTAATTTAGCTAATTGCATGATAAAATTGAAAATAAATCAAATTAATAAATCTATAGAAGTTAGTGTTTTATCTAACCAAAAATGAAAATTGAAAAGAGATGAATTTTTTGGAGGAATTTGGTTTTGAGGGAAGCTGAAGACATGGCTATGTTGCTAGAGTGTCATTTGAAATAGTAATTTTGCTAGGAGAAGATTATTGTAGGTGATGAAACTTATTGAGATTTTAGGAATTTCTAGAAATTTAGAGTATTAGGTAGTGAAGAAAAAAATGAATTAGATGAAGAAGCATTAACAAAGTGAATTATCTTTAAGTAAGGAATATTTGTCACTAGAGGTGGATTTTTTAGAGAAAAGAGGGGGTAATAGAGGAAATGAATTTTTAGATAGGGAAAAGAACTCTTAAACCTTTATAGAGTGGTTAACTAGTTAAAAGTGTCGATCAACCATCCATTGGTCTGCTATTAATTGGTCAACTTATGTATAACATTGGTTAACTATTGTGATTAAAATGCAATGTTTTGCATATACATTTCAAAGAACCACATATTAATTATAACACTTATTAATAACCCAAAAATTAACCTTAGAATAATTTAAACTTAATTATTCATCAATTAAAAGCATTCAATCCATCCAAGTCATCAAGTATCATTAAAAAACATTAAGTATTAATCAATATATTATCACAAAAAGAACCATGTTCATCCATTTTTGTATAATGCTAGTTTTTTGTTTCATTATTCCCTCACTGGGTTCAACAACATTTCTCGATGATACTCTTTGATCTTGTTGTCTATTGATTTATAAAATAAAATTTAATGAGTTTTTAAAACCTACACTAACTTAAATCTTTGGGGTTAGATACATTCATACTATTCCAACCTCTTAGTATAACATTTCACTTACTTAATTTATCATAACAAATCCTCTTTACATATTCATAATATCCATAATAGTTTCAAAACAAGGGTGTACGGGCTCTATATGTATGTCTAAAGCCATACCTGTTGCTCGATTCATTAATAGTCCTTATGTGGTAATTTTACCTATGTGGATAATATTGTATCCTAGCATTATATCTACTGTTTGGTGCATTTTTAGGTCTTTCATTTGGTCCATATATGTATGCATAATTTCTCTTTCTAGATTGTAACTTAATTTTAGGGTGAATTTTATTAATATGGCTTTGGTATAGGTTCATTTTCTAGGTTCTTTCCTTTTACAAAAAGGATCTTATTATTGGATGGTGTATGATCATTTAGTTTATCCTAGATCATGTTTATCATTTGTAACCTTTTATACACTTAACATTGATTCCAATTTTTTCATTCCATTTGGTGAATTTAAATATTGATTCTTTAAGGAATTTTTTCTCTTTTTTTTTCAAATATGCATTTTAACTTACCAATTTTTGCTATCATTTCATCTACATTCTTCGATTTTATGCCATGCCATAGTTTTTAATTTTCAAGTTTGCATGCATATAGTAACTTTATGGTTTCCTTATGCTTAGTAAATTATTTCTTTTTTCTTATTCGTTAACACTTATAAGTAATCAACTAGTTCATCATAGGTAAAATTCATATCATAATCATCTTTATTATAAGAGGTGGAACAAAAAGGTACCTTATAGTTTACCATGAAGCATATATGTGCCACTTTATCTTCATGCTTGGACTCATTAGTGCCATCTCATGAGGTGGCTTTTAGGGCCTTCTTATTCTTTTCCTTCCTTATTTCCTTTTTATCACTTTCTTTTAAGAGAGGGGATTATGAATTTATATGACCTATTTTCTTATATTCATAATTTTTAATGTTAGATTATTTATTTTTAGGATGTACTTACCTTCATTGAAGTCCTTTCTTCTCTTAGATATCTTATTGTTTAAGAACATTTTGAAACTCCTTGTAAGTAAGACTATGTCCTCATCATCACTTCCACTTATTAAGGCTTCATCATTACTATATACCTCCCTTAAGGCTTTGAACACCATGTTCTTTTTCCTTTGGATTGTCTCCTCTTCTTGCATCTTATTTAGCCTCATTCCATAGGTCAAGAGAGATCCAATTAATTCTTTAAAAGGGAGGACATTTAAGTCCTTAGCTTCTTAAATGGTTGCCATTTTGACTTCCGACATCTTTGGTAAGGATCTAAGTTTCTTTCTCACAAGTTCAACTTTAGTATAGGTCTTATATAGACCTTTAAGAGCATTTATAATATGATGGATTTATCATACATAGAGGATATAATTTTATCATGCAGTAAGTGGAAGAGTTCATATTGATAAGTCTACATGCTAACCTTACTCTTATTAACTTGATTATTTCCTTTAATGTATACCTGTAAGGTATGTTAAATTTCATGGGCAGTTTCACATGTTGATACTCTATTAAACTAATTTCTACTTAGAGCATAAAATAAAATGTGTATAGACTTATTATTTAGAGAAACTAGTCTCGTATCATTACTACCCCACTTCTCTTTTGATTTAGTAACTTTTTTTTATTTACAATAGTTTTAATAGGTATATGAGGTCTATTAAAAACTATTTCTTATAAATCTACATTCTTAGATAATAAGAAGAATCTCATGCTAGTTTTCTAATATAGGTAGTCATTTCCATTAAAGTAAGGTACCATACTAATATTTTGACCCTCTAAGTTAGTGGATGGGACAAAGGAATTCATGTGTTCCATTATATGATCTTTTTACTAATTTGTTAGAATTAATCCTATATGAGAACTAGGCTTTAATACCACAAGTAAGTCCTTACATAGCACTTAAGGGGATGGAAGAATTAGATGACACAAACTTTTTTTTAAGACTTCACACCTAATTAAAAATTCATTCTAAAAATTTTGTGAAAGCTTAAACAAATTTAACAAATAAACAAGTTATAACAATAATATAAAATTTAATAAAATAAACTTGAAAATGAAAAGAGATAGGGAAAGAAGTGCACAATTCGATTTATAGTGGTTTGATAAATAATTCACTTACATCCACTCTTCATTGCATTATTGGAAATTTTTAATATAAAAAATCACTTTTACAACTCTCTTTTCCAATAGGCTCGAGGATAACCCTTACAAAATCTTTCTTTATAATTAACCAACCCTATAAATACACTTTAGAAAATTTTTTAACTTGACTCATTCAAAGTGTTTAAAGGAGCCCTAAAAATACAAAATGATATAAGTAAACAAAATAAAAAACCAACAAAACTCTCAAAAGAACGCTCAAATTACTTACTAATGTTTTTTTAAATCACACTTAGATATCTAACACATATCCCCATAAACCTATTTATAGGTGAAAATGGGCTTGCTGGCCATTTATAATTGTTATCTATCATTAAAAATATTTATTTCATTTTTATTCGTTGAAACTAGTCGTTACTATTTGATTCCCAAGCCCATTGGTCAATCAATCCTTTGCACTAGTTGACTAATACCTTCAACTAGTTGACCAATTGGTGTAAATGATGCACAATGGTCGAGTATTCTAAAGCAAAATTGGTTACATTTGAAACTAGTACTACCTTTTGAAACCCTTATTTATCATAAACACACACACATACATTAAAATACTTCGTAAAAAATTTCCTTATGAATCAAGAGCATCATTTAAAATCATTCCCCATACGTTTTCTTATGATTATGCAACCTATATGTATAAGTACTAAGTGTGGATATGATATGCATGTTTTGAGCCCTTTAAATACAATGATAGAATTAAGATAATATTATATAAAAAATTATAATGAATAACTTATTAAAGTTCTAACTTGTTCTTTAACTTGAGCCTTTTTTTTCTTTGATCTTCATAAACCCTATTTTATGCTTGAAGGCTCTAAAATTCGTATCATAAACATCTTTTCAACACAATAAACTTTCCAAAATATCAAACACAATAAAAACATTAGTTTCAAGATGTTTTATCATCATCAAAACTAGGTGAAACTTTCCTTGGTTCATAAGTACCCAAGCACCATCTTAATGCATGACAATACAATAGAGAATATTCTGCATTACCCAAAATGCCTTGACATTTATCTTATGTACAAGTACCTAGGAATAAATCATATTCTCATGCCTTATAATTATAACATATTGACCATGGAATATACCTCTCCCTAGGTAAGCCACCAATTCTCTAATAGTTTCTTTACTAATTTTTATGTGAATAAAACTAGTCAAGCAAAAGATCCACCACATATTCCTAATGGATCAGGTATAAGAGTTAGGAGTAAGAAGGGCGAAGAACCTTTGAATGGGTTGATATAAAACATATACATAAACCAAGGTTAGTTGACACAATCTAAGCTAATGTTAAAGAAGTTTTAGATGCCTAAATCCATCATATTATGGCTAATTTCATGGATCACCAGCCATTTAATGTTCTAAAATTTATTTTATTGTAATTGGGTTTTATTTTAATTAATTATAAAGTCAAAAATATGGTTGACAAGTTTTTATAATTGTTTGATAGTTTCTTATTCAGTTAAGACTTGTTATGAGAAATACGAATTAGATTAGGAAAATTCATAAATATAATAATTTCCTTATCATATTAACATTCTTAATTGAAACACAAATATTTTTTATACTTGTGAATTAAGGTTATTCACATTTTCTATGTAATACCTATATAAAGGGCATGCTTTTAAGCTATAAGATCTATTAGAGTTGTATTTTTCTTAGAACTGTGAGTGTTTTCTATCTTGTTCTTCATTGAACTTCTGAATTTATCAAAGAAAATTTGTCTTTTGTGACATTAAAAAACTTTATGAAATTAGTTCTTGATTCTTTATAATTGGCGGGTCAATTCCTTTGCAAATCTAATTTAGATTTCTTGGTGACATTCAATCTTATTTGTGGATTCTCTAAATTTAATTCCTAGGTGGATTCACATCGTTTGGTATAAAAGCTAGGATATAAATTAGATTTAGCTATCCTTTTGTTTCGTGTCTTCTAATTTCCATTTTATTTCGTCTTCTAAATTTCTTTATTCTTATGTCTCCTTATTCCTTTTATTGAAACTTCTTCATTTATCCTCAAGTTTCAATTATAAAAAAAATAGTTTCTATCATCTTTTTGTTTAGATTTTTCCTATCACTTCTTCTTGTGTTAATGTTCTTTGTCCAATTTCTTATTTTATTCCTTCTAAAAAATTTTGTTTGAAAAAATCAAAGATTTATATGCATTTTTTGTGTGGTTATGATATGTAATTCAAATTCTGGTCAGAAAGGAATTTGAGTAGAAGAAATTAAACTTGGCAATTGTTGAGTTTACTAATTATGCAATAATTTGGTAGGAACGATTAGTGATTAATAGGAGAGGGAATCATAAGTAACCTATAAAGATGTGGAATAATTTGAGAGCTCTTATGAGGATGCAAATTCTTTCTTAAGGTTCAAAGAGTGTGAAGTGATACCATAAGGAGATAGGCATAGCCATCATTTGTGCCAATGTGAAAGAGGATAGAGAAGTAGCTATAACAAGGTTTCTGAATGGTCTAAAACGAGATATAGCTAATGTCGTAGTGTTGAGATTAAAGAGACGGTGTATATGACTATGAAAGTGAAGAGATAATTAAAATATAAAGGTGTATCAAAGTACCAAAATAGTACTAGTAGTTCTTGGAGGCCAAACTAGAAAAAGAAAGATAGGAATTCTTCTAAAGTAAAGGTCAAACTACCTAAAGCTAAGGAGGATGACATCATAAAAGGAAAAGGTAAGATTTTTTTTAACCCTCTTGAAATAAAGATAATAAATGTTTTCATTGCTTAAAAAAAGAGCATATTACATCTCAATGCCTAAATAAGAGGATTATGGTCATGAGGGATGATGGAGAGGTGGAAAGTGACATTGATTCAAATGAAAAGGAATTTGTGCCACCTTTTGATGATTCTAGTGATGAAAGAGTTAAGTATGCTATTGGAGGTGAGATACTTGTTACTAAAAGAGCATTATGTGTTCAAATAAAATAGGATGATGTAGAATAGCTAAGGGAGAACATATTCCATACTAGATGCCATATTCATAACAAGGCATGTAGTATGAATATTGATGGAGGAAGTTATATTATATAGCTAAAATCAGAAATTATCAACAAGGTTATTAAACCTATAAATAATCCTTATTTTTTACCTTAATTCAAGATTTCGATTCATTCTAAGCCTAGAAACATAATATCAATGAAAACCCAATTTTATTCTTATAATTAACTTCCCATCATCCCTTTAATACCTTGAAGCCTTAAGAAATTTAGCCACACATATTAAAAATAAACAATAGCTGAGTAATAAACACTGAAATCATGTTGTAATAATCAAAACAAGATGATAAAATTAGATATTCATTATTAAACCATAGTATTCAAGAGTTTAAAAAACAATTATCATCCAAAAATCAAAGCTAAATACAAGGTGAAGCATAAAAATGTGAACACAACTATGGAATTACTAAAACATATGTAAACAAAGCTTAAATAAACTCAAAACAACTAAATTAAATAAATTAAATAGAA
>JAOXYD010239682.1:0-17214 GCA_028565735.1 Pinacopodium congolense | reverse complement strand
CAATAATTTAATTATACAAATTAAATAACAATAATAAATTAAACAATTAAATTAAATGCATAAAATTAAAAGAGAAAGGGAAAAAGAGACACAACCGATTTATCCTGGTTCGAAGCAGTTCACTTGCAATACATCAAATCCCTAACACCACTATTGAGATTTTGTTCCTATTACAATCAATAAGAATACATAGCACACAATACAACCCTTTTTACAGGATTAAGAATATCCTTTCACTCTCCCTTGTCTAAGGCTTAGGAATAATCTGTCACTCTTCTTTTTCAAGACTCAAGAATAACCCCACAACACTTTTCTTTTTATGGATTAAGAATAACCCTCACAAAATTCCTAACAATAACTTCACCAAAAGCTCATAAACACTTAAGAACACTCAATGTATAAACACTTTCTATACTTCTTGGGTACTTCTTCATACCTAAACAACACAAAACAAATGAATTTAAACTCATTCCAAGACCAAATAGCCGTTGCTCTAATGTTCTTCTTATTTAATAATATACCCATTGGAAATCTGCCCATTACAAAGTTACCGTTGCGTAATCTTAATGTTCAGTCAATTGATAGACATCATTTGGTCAACCAATCTTCAGAAAATTTTCATTCGGTCAACTGGTCTCAAGGTTCAGTCAACCAATCTACCTTCGGTCGGGCGATGTTCCCTTCAGTACGAGCATTTGGTCAACCGGTATACCTTCGATCGATTGACGTCTCCAATATCTTCATTTGGTCAACTGATCTATCCATTCGGTCGACCGACCTCTTCTAGATTAGCACACTTTCGGCCCACACTTAGCCCAATCCAAATATTAACCCAATTCAACATAAACATAACAATACTTAATCATATTTTACACAATTATATAAACTTAACATAATAAATTCATCCAATTTATCAAATCATTAATAATACCAATTTATTCATTTATTCAACCTTTAATTAAACATTATTTCATGACTTACACAATTCATACAAGTTTCACTAGATTACCAACTTAATTACTTATTCATAAAATAGACTCCAACTACTAAACAAACACAACAAACTCTATAAAGATACTAATAAAAACACTTTTTCATCATCAAAACAAAGGTGGAACCAACCCTTGGTTCAACAACCTATTCTTTAGGATGTTATCTAACCTCTTAACGATGGCCACTTGGGTTTCCTCTGTTTTTTGTATCCAAAATTAGCTCCAAGTCATCAAAATCATATAACTTTTGCATTTATTAGATTTTGCAGCATGTAACAATCGTGAACTGAAGGTGGGTTCTTCTTCTATCACTTTCTTCTTTTGGCTTCATATTTTCCTCCTCCGTGCTCCCTATTTCAACTCCATAAAGGATTGCATTAAGCATCTACCCAAATAAGCTCAATTTCATGCCCAACATTAGCAAATATCGCACAAAAAAATAAACATTAAAAACATGCTCAAGAGAACATAGTTATAATTCATAAACACCTAATTATCATCTTAAATAAGCATACTAACATGTTAAATAACTAAAGAAACAAACTATAATGAAAACTTATCAGAGTGGAAGACAAGAACTAAAATTAAATAAGATATAGGAATTTATTAAAACAATATGGTTTTAATCTAGTGGACTTTATAGGTCTCGTGTGACTATTGGAAATTGATATATAATCTTATCACGTGTCCAATAGAAGAAATAAAAGATTTTTTTAATTTCTCTAAAGTTAAGATTGCTTTAATTCTATATCAAGATTAATATATAAATATATTAAATAATGAATCACATCTTACTATAAAAATTTAATTTCCTTTTAATAATTTTTAGGGAAAAAACCAAAAAATGAAATAAGTTATTGAAAACTATCTTAGCTACATAAATTTTCATTTTTTAATAACATATAGATGAACAAGTTAAGAGATCTTTAAAAGTAATATAGAGAAATGTAAGTCAAGAATACTAGTTCCTATAAAGCATACGATGCCTATAATATAGTTTGGACTTTTTAATAATTTAATAGCAGTATAATTTTTTATTTTAATTAAAATCTAATTAGAATTAGAATTAATTATAATTAAATACCAATTATGTCCCTAAAAAAGATAATATCTAATATTGATAAATATTTATCAAATATCTTTTATTTGACCTTAAATTTTTTTGATAAAGGTCTCTATTAAAGAAGATATTTCTAAAATCTATTTAATGTAACTTCCACAATAAGCTGCTATTATCGTGATCACTGTAATGCATCTTTGGAAGAAATACCATAGAGCATTGGCATTAAAATATATTCTTTCATTTTAAGTGAGACCTTTGGTAACCAACTTGTTTATAAATTCCTCAAGTCTTCTTTTGAAGTCTTTTTTAGTCTTAAAAATTCATTGTAGCTAACAAGTTTAAAATTTTTAGGAATTCCACAAGTTCACATATTTGATTTCATTTCATGGATTATCTCTCACCTCCTATTACATCCCACCACTAATCCAAATGAGGATTAGAAAGAATATCTGAAAAAGTATCTAGTTCAATAACACATCCAATATTATAATCACTTTAACCTAAATAACTAACATAATCACAAGATATTATCAAGGTCCTCATTGATAGCTCCTAATTCATACATATTTTAGGCATTATTTGTTAATGGTTAGGTTGATCTTTAAAGGGAAATCCATGTAATTATTCTGCATATTAAGTTAAATTCCTTGAATGAGATGTTACTAAGTTTTTTTCTTTGTGTGTTTATGTTTATAGGATTTTTAAGAGTAATGGAATGCATCCTTCAATCTTAAAAACATATGGAAGCAACATGGATAGCAAGAATATCGTGTTAGGAAGTTTCATAACAAGTTTCAAGGAAAAAGGATGAAAAGAAGAGATATCATGAGAAGAATAAGAGGAGAACAAAAGCTAAATGGATAATAACCAGCTCACAGTCGTGATCCATACCCCTTAGCCGTGATTTTTGGCCAGATGAAATCATGGCCAGGAACATAACAATGAACTTGACCTACTCCAAGCCGATTCATCCTACGTAAATAGCCTAATTTGACCTATTTAAAGCATTCTCTTGCCTCTAAACTCCTCTAATCATCCTTCTAGGAAGAAGAATCAAGTCCTAAGCCATGTCTAAATGGTTTCGCACAATCTTGAAAGAGAAGAAGGTCCAAATCATAAGAAATTAAAGATCTAAGATAAGAGTTTGCATTAATAATCAACAAGGAGTCCAAGATTTAGATTAATTCAACATGACCTTTTCCTTTTTCTTCTCTTTAATGATTGTTTTTGTCAATCATACAATATTTAGGAACTAATCTTTTCATAGGATTTGGGTTTTTATGAACTCTAATATGTAGTATTATTTTTTATTCTTGATTTAACATTTGATTTCCATATTTTGAGTTAGATTTGTTTATGGATATTAATTATTTTGGATTTAATTGTTATACGAATGTAAACTTTGATTTGAAAAGCTTTGGTTTGTGAATTACTAGATTGAAAATCAATTTTATACTTTAGATCACTCCACAAAACATCTTGCATGGGGACATAGAGATAATTTTACTTAAAATGTTCGAGTTAAGTCTGAGGTTAGCCAGAACATTAGATTCTATATAATGAATTAATATATTTAATTGATAGGTTGGACAGAGAAAACTTTTGTCTGATTTTTTGAATTTAATAGGATTGCATAACTCTCGACAGAGTATGATTTATGGTCTAATAAATCTAGAAAACAAGTTAAATTTAGAGTTACTTCTTGTGAGTTTGTTTAGATATCTTAATTTTAGTTTTTTTGTTTATTTTCTTTATCAAATCAATTAATCATCTTACCATTTGATAGGCTAGGTAATCTAGATATAGGATCATTGATAATAGAAGTCCCTGTAGATTCGACCTGTAGATTCACCTTAACTATATTTCAATTGATAGGTATACTTGTTTCTATGTGTATTGTGGTATTATTAGTGTGTTTCTTGGATACCTTTTTAATTAAAACTTAGGTATATACACACGTATAACAAGTTTTTGACACCGTTGTTAAGGACTACACCATTATTAAGTGTTTTCTATGCTTTGTTATACTAGCCTTAATTACTTGTTTTTTCTTTTTTTCAAGTTTTTTCACTTTTTAATTTTCTACTATTTTAATTTTCATTTAAGAACTCTGCATTTCTTAATCTTTTGTTTATTTTTGCTTTTTTTTAGGTTAGATGTCATGTTATATGACCCGAAGTCATCTTATTGATTTAGTAAAGTTATATATTAAAGTATAATGAACATTAAAAAAAAGGGTTAAGAGAAATAAATCAAAAGGATTCTAAAGTTTAAGGTCCTAAAGCCATATGTAGATGTTATAAATAGAGAGTTACGACTACTAGTACAATTGACTATGGGCGATCTTTCATGACCCTCATTGCAAGACACAGAGTCAAGTATACAAAGATCGAGGGTAGAGAGTAGGTGTTTTGAGAATAGACTGTAGATGATCTAAATGATCAAAATTATGTGTTGTTTGATGAGCTTCCAGATGAAGACCCTAATGCCCACTTCACCAACTTTCGGGAAATCAGTGACACCTTTAAGTTGAATGCTATATCTAAAGAGGCAATTAGACTGTATCTATGTCCTTTCATATTGCATAACAGAACAAAATAATGGTTAAAGCCAAATTTACTAGGTTCTTTCACATCATGGAACCAATTAGATGAAAATTTCCTAATAAGGTATTTCCCTCCCTTTAAATTAGCTAAATTGCATGATGAAATTATTTCTTTTTAATAATAAGAACAAAAGAATTCGTATGAAGCTTGGAAGTACTGGAAGGAAATGCTTAGGAAGTTCTCTTACCATGGTTTCGACTTAGGCATGTTGATGCAAACCTTTCATAGAGGTCTTAATTTTGCCCTAAAATAAATGATAAACACATTAGTTTCAAGACTCCCGAGCAGTTGCAGGAACTTACTTAGAATATATTCATGAATATGTATTAGTAGGGAAGTGCAAGTTAGAGGCAAAGACCTAGTGTAGGAGTACGCAACATGTATGCCTTAGCCTCATTAGAAGTGAAGGTGGAGGCCCTTATAAGAAAGCTAGAGAATATGATAATGGCATCTACCTTGGCAAGTCATGGTTTGCGATTTCTACAGAGATAGTCATCCTAATTGTGAGTGCTAGTCGTTGGGATTTAGAGTGTAGGTAGAGCAAGTGGAGTACTCTAACTTCTCGTGGAGAGATCAGGGTCAATAAGGATATAACCCCCCTAGCTTCTAACCTTAATATTAACCTAATAAATAACCTAGCTTGAAGGAGATACTACCTAAGTCTGTTGCCATATCTAATTCCCACTTCCAAAATATTGAAGCATTAATCAAGAACTTAGAGAACTAAGTGGGGTAACTTGTTATGAGTATTTTAGAGAGACCCTAAAGTGTTTTACTAGGCAACACCAAGAATAATCCAAGGGAGCAAGTGCATGTGTTGTTCTTAGGCATTGAAACAGAATTTATGGAGTTGGTGTAGGAGGGAAAAGATTCAAGAGAAGAAGAGCAAAAGGAGGGTGAAGAAGAAAGAAGTGAGCCACTCAGGTACATGTTTAGAACCCATTAAAAAATTGAATTCTAACACCCCTTTAATTAAATCTCTTTTGTAGGAATTAAAGAATGCAAGATTTATGTGTGATGTGCTTGAGACCAAGAAGAAGAAAAGGACTTCAAGGATGATGACTAATAGGATTAAAATATATTATGTTTTTACATGCATTTTAATGTCATATCAATCTTATTTTTTGTGTTTAAATGCTTTATTTCTATTCCTTTTGAATTTACATGTAGATTTAATCATAGAATACAAATATAAGTGAAAAGGAAGAAGTTTGGAAGTGATTTTAAGTAAAAATGTGTTAAAATTGGCAGAAAAAATCATTTAAAAAGGAGTTGGACAAATGCTTTAAAAGCTTTCCAAGAAACGACAAAACAAAAGAAACATTTGCAGAAAGCTTGGAGGCTTCAAACAATAGCACAAAAACAAAAGAAAAAAGAGATGTTTAAAATAAAAAAAGAAAACCAAGGGAGAGTTTAATGAGGACAGGTTATGTTAAAATAAAAAGCTTGGCAAAGGAGGCTTTTAAATAAGCAAAAAGCTTTCTTAAAAGGGTAAGACACGTGTCTTGCCCTTGCAAGACATAAAAGAAACGTTTTAAGGCACTCCAAGAGCAAGCAAAAGACATTTTTAAAAAACAAAGGGACAAAGAAGGCTTTTAATTGGTGGCATGAAGCTTGAGGAAGGAGAATGAGACAAAGAAGCTTTAAAGCTTTCCATATATAAGAAGGACAACAACGTATATTAAAAAGTGTAGGAGCTTAGAGGTTGCTTCCATAGGTGATGGTAGGAGCATTTTATTGGCATTTCCTTGTTTTTTTTTTAATTTTATTTGCTCTGATCCTCCATTATTATTCACATATTTCACTTGTTCCGTCATTTTATTCATGTGTTTCATTATATCTAACTCTTTCTTTCATTTCTAAATGCTTTATGTTAGTTGCCGAATGCTTTCATTTTTAGGTACCTTAGTTTAATGCTTTCCTAGTTATAAGAGTGCTTGAGTTGTTTTAAGCCTTTTTCTATTGTATGGACTTGAGGTTTTTATTAATGGAATGCCTTGCTTAATTTTCCAATAGTTTTTTCTTTTATTATGTTTATTGTTTTTTTATCATTTTTTAGTTAATTTCATAATGTTAGCTTTGGTTGTGCTTGAGTTAGAAGTTATTGATGGGATCTTGGATGGATAATTGTGAGAATTGATTAGTAATGATTTGGGACTTGTGATTTAGGTCAAGGTTGAATTGGAATTATAGTTAAACGACATGGATTAGGGATTAATACATAGGATTGATCACCCTAGGTATAATTTCTAGTTCAATTGCTAGGAATAAGCTTATCTGATACATTATAGTCCTAGTGATTTCCATAAGTAGTAATAGGTTAACTGGTTTTGTCAATGAACTTAACTAATTAATCTAGGATTCCATTTCTCTAAGTTACACAATCCGAACTTGCTAGATTGTGCCTTAAGCTAGTCGTTCCCTAGTCCTTAAAGCTACTACACCATTAAATTTAGAGAGTTTGTTATAGGTTTTCACGTAGTTAGAGATACTTTAGAGCTTGTTAGATTTATTTAGGATCAGAGGAACATGGGACACAAGACCTTTTTGTGTCTATAAGCTAGAATCTTAAACCAATCACAGTCTTTATGTTTTGATGATTAATTATAAATCCTGAATCTTTGATATATCTTATATCCAGTTCTCTTTTATTCTTATCTATTTCTCTATTTCTTTGTGTTTTGCATCATTGGTGTTTTTTTCCATTTGTTGTATTTTCTATTATTTTTAATGTCACTCAATTCCAGGGGATTTTCTTTTCTTTTTATTTTATTTTAGCTTAATATTAGGAATATATGAGAAAGACTACTAGCTCTCTGTGGGATCGGCCATGACTTGCCCTAGTTACATAGTTAGGTTATGTTAGATATTTTATTATTTGGTAAGATCGTGACAACTCTTAATAATGATAAGTAAGGAGTGTGCTACTGCCATTATGGTTAATCTACCACAAAAATTAAAGGACCCAGAGAGTTTCTTTATCCCATGCACGATTGGTAGTTTATATTTACATGATGCCTTAGTTGACTTATGATTTCACATAAATCTTATGTCTAACAAGTTGTTTCATGAATTTGGTCTAGAGATCACTAAATCTACAAGGACTTAGCGGATAAATCAATGAAGTATCATGGGGAAATAGTTGATGATGCGCTTGTACAAATTGATAATTTCATATCCCATGTTGATTTTGTGATTTTAAAGATAAAGATGAAATTCCTTTAATTCTAAATAGGCCTTTTCTAGCTACTTTAAAGACACTAATTGATGCTCTAGAAAAGAGATTAACCTTAGAATTGAAGATGAATTAATCACTTTTTCCAATTCTAATACTATTATACCGTCTTTGATTAAGAAACCATACTCTTCTTTTGATAAGGTGATTGATAGAATTTCAAGTGATTTGCAAGAGAAGACAACTTTTATACCACCAAGATTTAATTGTTGTTAATGCCAAGCCTCAAACATTATAAACGTGTAGTAAATCCAACCTTTGATGTGATAGAGCTAGTTATTAGGTGCTTAGCTCATAGGGATTTCCATTGATTTTTTTATGTACATTTACCCTAAATTTGGTGTTTGCGTGTTTGATTTATTTCTGGATATGTTTACATTACAATTTGAAGATTAAAAGATGAGAACTGTGGAAAATGTAGTTGGAAATTCTAAAATTAGAAGTAAAATGGAAGGTTCAACTGAGTCACCATCTAACTATGAAGAACTGTCATTAAAGTCAGTGTCGGAGTTAAACAGTAAGGTCATAATGGTGCCATTTAACTCTTCTTCAAGTGCCATTTAGGTATCTATAGTGATGTTTCCAACTAGCTCTCTTCTCAAATTGGCTATAACTTTCTCCATTTGCTTCCAACTTTCTCTAAACATACATATGAAGCTTTAAAGACCACAAACATAGTTTAAAGTAGCAAAATCAGATTTGAAGTTAGGTTTTTCTTCTTCTTTCTCTAGGTTAGGTTTTTCTTTTCTGCTTTATTTTTCAACTTTGTATTTCTATTTTCAAGTTATTTTTAAAGATTTCCAGGGTTTTTAACATGATTGAAGGCTATTTAATAGTTTGGAGCATCATTTAATTCAATCTAAACCTTTAATCTCTTGTTTTATTCTCTTCCTTTACATTTATTTCAAGAACATGATGTTTTACTTTAATCTTTACTATTCTTTGGTATATATGTGTTTTTAATTTGAATTTAAGCTAAGGAAGAGTTATTAAATGGATTTATTAAGTTCCTAACATATGTTGGATGACAATCTTTTTTTATTTTGAATGCTTAAAGCTTGCCTTAAATTGGTCACTTAAAATAAAATTTTAAGATGATTGAGAATCCAATTGTTATATGCTTTAATCATTAAAAAAAATCAATAAATAATATGATAATCAATGAATGACCAAATTTTGATTAATCATGAGGTAGTTAATATAAAAATAGGAATTTTTAGGTTAAAATGTATTGAACTTTAACCCTATTTTTTATATTTATAGGTGGACTAAACCATAAAATAGGAATATTAGAGATAAGGCATTGACTTGACCATGACTTTGTCTTGATTTAGTGAAGACCCTAGATTAGATATTCCAACCCTTTTCATAACTTAATGGAATCATTTAAAGCCAAGTCCTTAGCTAATTAATCAAACTAGTAATTCTTAAAGCAATTTGGAATCCTTTGCATTGTTTGGAATCTTTTAGGTTTAATTAGTAGTTCTAACCTTAATTAATTCACAATCTTGAGCTTCTCTAGATATTTGTAATCCAAGTGACCTAGTACTCACATTCTTTTCTTGTGGGTTCGAAATTGCTAAGTCTTTAAAATTCTCTATTTTATTACTTGTTAACTGGTATACTTTCTATAATAGTTGGTTCAGAAGAGCTTTAAGAAAGTGTGTGTTCATTTTCTTAACCTAATAATTAATTACGATAATCTAGACTAAATTGACCAATAACACTAGACAAATATAGAAGGGATGATGAAAGGGAAATAAAGATCTCTAAATGCAAGACAAAAAAAGAGAGTTCATATGAAGAAAACTAAAAAACACTTGAAAAGAAAAGGTTCGTCAAGTTAATAATGTTAAATAAATGCTTTGTGGGAGGCAACCCACTATTTGTACTTTTAATCTTTGTTTACTTTTATTTGCTTCCATTTGATTCTTCTTAAATAAGTTGCATATGGGTTTTTTTCATGTTGAATTTTTTACATTTACTTATGTTTTTTAATACTTTTAATTGAGTTCTACCTCATTCTTAAGTGTATTAGAGTTTCTTAGAACCCATCTAGTTGTTTAAACAAAATTTAAACACTAAAAATTATATGTTAAAAAAATATTGAAATAACGAGCATGATCATGACTATGATCATGGCCATGATTAGGTTGGGAGTATGTCAAAACACACCAAGCCCAACCCCTTCTCCCAATCTTCATAAATCTCTCATTCCCCACTCTTTCCTATCATCTTTTATGCCTCTCCACACCCTAATTCGACCTCTCAAACCAGGTTTTTTGGGCTTTATTTTGTTTTTTTTCATTAATTAATAAGTTATGTTCTTCATCTCTCATCATACATTTAGGAACTTTAGGTTTCTTTGGTGTTTTATAATTTCTTCTTGTATGAGACACTATTGGTCTATTTGATGACAAATTCCATCATTTAAGTGTTTAATTGTTAGATTAAAATGCCCTACTACAAGAATTACCCATTATTTAACATTACCCATATGTTAATTTAGCCACAATTTGACATAGGTAGTGATAGGTTCTGAAATTTTCATACCCTTTCCCTTTGGAATTGTGGTTTTGCTATCTTGAGTGTTTGATTATGATGTTTTGATGATTATTAAGTAAAGAAAACTAATTTTTGATGTTGAACTTCTTATGAAAAGTAATGGTGATTGAATTTGTGATGGCTGCTTGAGAGTTAGATGTTTAAAGAATGGAATGGATGGATGTGATGCCTCTTTGAGTTAAGAATGACTTGGAACTTTCCATGGGATTAATATGATTTTTAAAGTTAAGGGAATTAATGCTTTATGTCTGATTCATCCATACTTTTCCCTTCCTTAGCTTGATCCTTATTTTTACATCATTCTTATCACTTGAGCTAATTAGGCGATGTTGCCACATGTGTACATCATATGTTTGCCAATTGTTAAAGCGCATTACATGCTTGATTATATGAAATTTCACTAGCTACTTGATCACCATTGTAATGTGCTTACTTTTTTGCATGGTTTATTACTAGTTGAAGTTAGGTATTTTCTCACAAACTCAAGATTGTTTTAGCAATCCTGTAGGAATCATATGTCGACAAAAAAAAGTCACCAAAAAAGGTATCCATAATAGGCCCTCATCCTTAAGAAGCACTAAGAGCACACTATAAAGTATTGAGTTCACCAACCCCATCTTCTTCCGCAAGTATAACACATTGTGG
The DNA here is from genome assembly GCA_028565735.1 of Pinacopodium congolense. Lineage (NCBI taxonomy): Eukaryota > Viridiplantae > Streptophyta > Magnoliopsida > Malpighiales > Erythroxylaceae > Pinacopodium > Pinacopodium congolense. The sequence continues at coordinate 6,108 of JAOXYD010239682.1, read as the reverse complement.
AGTCTAGCAATCGACCCCACTAATGATCTAAAGTTTGATGATTTAGAGAGTTTTGGCATTGCGGACTTTGTCAGATATTTTTTGAGGGAAGGAGGATGGGACTACTTCACTAATATATGGAAACTAGGCTATGGAACCTAATTTGTGAGCTCTTGGCTACTTTTTATTTCTCCAAATACATGGTGACAACAAACATAAATGACATGGTGTAATTCTAACTTAGTGGATCAACCTTCTCAATGTCTATAGAGACTTCAGTTAAGTATGACAGTTAGATGTTTCAAGGATGAGCTTATGACGAGATATGCCTAATTAGGAGATGGTGACAACAATCCTCTTATGTCATGAAGTTATCTATAAAGTTAGGAGTTAGCTTAGACCAAATGGCTTTAGGAGACAAGATCTAGATGGAGCCTCTAAACTCTTCGATATTAATTCAAATTGGGCTAGTAAAAAGGACACATTTACTTCTCACACTAAAGAGGGCTCAACCCTAAGTTGATGATAGTAACACTAGTGAAGAGCTAGACAATAGTGATGACTGTAATAAGGAGGAGGCTAGTGGCACCAAAGCTAGCCCTTCCTCTAGTGCTATTTCATCTGCCATAATGGACTCTCATTAGCTCAATGCCCAGGTGGAGGCTTTATGCCTCAAGATGAAAAACTATTAAGCACAAATGAAATAAATGGCTGAATTTCAATAACTATAGTAGGAGAGATGGGAGGGGGACTAGAGAATCATTTATATGAGATGGGAAGAGGTATGGAGATAGAGACAGGACAGTTAGAGTATCCAACAAGAGAGATGGGAGTAGAATCAGGCATCATGGCAGCAATATATACAGTTTTATTATCTACTACTACCACTTCCAACTGAGGAATAATGTGAATTATGGATCCTAAATGGTTCAGTTTGATTTTTATTTTTATTTATTCTTTTAATTATGTTTTTATTCTAGTTTAGTTTTCATTTCTTAGTAGATAGTTATAACTTCTAGGATTTCTAACCTTGAAGATGTCAAAACATCACAAAACATTTCAAAGCAACTGCTTCCCACATGGTGTTTTAAAATCCACTATCCACAATCATGGGAATTACTTCCTTGTATTCTTTGTCATGATCATGGGGATTCCCATGCTTGCCATTTCTTCATGCTTCTTTGCTTCTTCTCCTCTTTTTGTTCCCTAATTTAATTCCAAATGGAAACACATTAAGCACCCACACAAATAATGTCTAATTCATGCCCAACATCATCACTAAACATTCAAAACACAAAAACAAAACAATAACATCAAAAGAACATAAATCTAAGTCCTAAACATGAAATGGATATCCTGAACAAGCAAAACTATACACTTAACAGCTAGAAAAAGACATCCTAATGCAGACCTATCAACTTCCCTACAATTAAACCCTTGTTTTTCCTTAAGCAAAACTTCAATTTTAAGGCATACACAACACATAAGTCAAACAAAATGCAACATTAAATGATAGCTTGAATGCAAAAATGGAAAAAGATCTTATCAAACTAGTTTGGCCAAGAACACTAATCATTCAAGGAGATCCAAAACATTCACTTATTTCATTCACGTAATGATTGCCTATAAATTAAAAATGCACATTAATTAGAACATTGGTATCCTATTCTTACATCCATGGCATTTGTAAGCATGCACTATGATCAAATTACCAAGTGGAAGGTAGGCTATCACTAAGCAATCACTCATGAGATGTCTTGATTTTCAAAGAAGATTAGTAGGTTTTCACTTTTTCATTTAAAACAACAATTTTTACATTTTCTAAGAGCAACCACGTAGTCTTTTTATGAAATTGTGCATGTATTATAGGGCACACCTCTAGTTACTCAACTAGGTAATGCTTTTTTATTAAGGTTGGAGTGTCATTTTAACCTTTTTACACAGAGTTTTATGTCTTTTATGGCACACCCCTCGTTACTTGGCTAAATCGCATCTCACAACTAGCCTTTGACTCTACCTTAACCCTTTTGTCTTTTGATTTGTTTTTCACTTTAGGAGTTATAAGTGTAGAAATTGAATTGCTTATTTCATTTATTTTGTGAATTTATGTCACTACTTAATAATCAATTCTAACCATGAATGATCACTAATGAAGCCTACAAATTATTTCAAAATTACATAAAAGTTCATATGAGCAAATGTCAAAGAGATAGGAAAAGGTATGCAATATCCAAATTAAATTACAATTTCAATGGAAGGACAATCGTAAGTAAACCTCGTAAGGTCATATTATTCAATTTCATGTCATCTGTGCATTTAAACATATGCACACAACCTATGCACTTCTTACATAATGGAATACGATGCAAAAAAAAAGGAAAATTACACAAAAATATAAGAAATGTACACCCACAAAAATAAATGTTATACAAAATACAATGCATGTGCTCCCTCCCCACACTTAAATAACATATTGTCCTTAGTCTGGAAAGGAAGACATAAAAACAAACAATCAAACACAAAATAATATGCATAACATAAAAGAAAAGAGGCAAATGGTAAGAAAAACTTATAAGGAGTGTAGCAGTGATGGTGTTGGTGAAAGAACATCGAAATTCTAGGCTTGAAAGAATTAGAGAAGCTTTTTGGATTAGTACAATTATTACTTTTATCACTTGCTATATCTAGGTTTCCATGGCATCCATCTATCTCTCCATCCTCTTATTGTTCTCTTCTATCCTCTGGGTGTTTGCTTCCTTCGCATTAAGAAATTATTTCTACCTCTCTTCTTCTTTAAAGCTATCTGAAGAGATGTCATCATCTGCTGGTGATGCTTAGAAGGAAGATGCTTGGGATATGGATGTAGCCTTGCCTTTCCTGCTTTTAAATAAGGTTTTAGAATAGGGATTCTAGAGCTCTATATTATGGTGCTAAAAAATCTCCACTCTATACAAGTGTATCTCATCAAAATAATTAGGTTCAAGGATATATAGAACATCTAATTTCACATTATAATGCTTAGCAAGAGCATTAATAATAAACTCCATGCCAAAATGAGTGTTTATTTTTATGACAGTGCTAACTATGGATCAGAAAATTCTATAAGTTGTATTAATTTTGAGTTTGTAATCTATGAACCAAAGAAAAAACAATTCTTTTATGGAACACTTATTACTTTTAGTTTTGTTAAAGATAGTTAAGCACACAAATTTGTGAAGTAGAAAGTGTTCGATGATTTTAAACAGTGTGTTTGGTGCATTCTTATAATTGAATTTTTCCTTGCCTGTAAGTTGCTTCCAATACTGATTCACATTAAATTCATTATGATGGTCAAATAACTTAGTGTTATACAAATCAAACATTAGATGCATAACTCCATAATCTAGCTTATATGCTGGACCATTTAAATTAAACCAAAATTAATCCATATTTATAGCATCATATTAGATAGATGTGAAAAATTCCAAAGTCAATTTAGGATAAATAACAAAGTCACAATGAATAAATTTTTTCCAACTAACGTGCGTAGCCAACTTCTCAATCTTATCTTTCAATCCTAGGTTATTCAATAATGAAAAATTGATGTACATAGTTGGAATTAGAGTCCTAGTTCTAATATTAAGGGATTTGTTACCTTCATCTTCAGAATAAATGGGTAAGGGAGCCCTAAAAGTTTTAGCCATGTTACGCAACCCCTCTTCAGAGACTTGTTACTTTATTCGTTTAATTGGTTTGATGATGCGTTCCATCCTTGGTGCCATTACAAAGAAAACCTACAAAAAAAGATAGAGAGATAGAAAGAGGGCAAAAAATACAAATAGAGAGAATGGGGAGAGTGGATTTAATAAAACTTGTGATTATTATGTTGAAAGTGTGAAATATGATAAAATTTGTTAGGGGACAATTTGATTGCATTTTCATTGAATAATTGATGAATTATGCCCCTAATTATTTATTTAAATAGTTAATTTATGTGTTTATTTGTTTAATTTACAGGATGTTGATCAAAATTGGAGAAAATGTGAAAAATGATCAAAGTTTGACTCAAATATGGGCCATTAATGTGGTTCTACAACTCCAAGGTTAAAGATGAGTAGGGTGTCGTTTAAGGATGATTAGCCTCAAGGTGAAGAAGTCAACATTTTACTATCAACGACAGTCGATAGCCTGTCATTGTGAGTCAGCTAGCCCGTCGTTGATGCTCTAGTCAACAATAACCTCTCCAAATCTCCACAATTGCAACTTGAGTATGATATTCATTAATGCTACTATCTTCTAGTGTCAAGTGGGAGTCTAGACAACCAGAAAAATACAAGAAAATCAAGAGGAGTTGGAGTAGATAGGGAGAATTAGATCTAGAGTTTTGAGAGAGAAGCTCCTCCTTCTCTCTTCCTTAGTTCATAGGCTTCAAACACTTTCTGTTCGAATTCAATGTTATTTTTTGAGTTTTTGATCATTCAAGCTTATTGTTAAAACATATTTCTGAGTTTATAAATGACATTCAAAGGTTTCTAACTCAAAATACTTATATATTTGCTTATATTTTCAGATTAATCAAAGTTGTATTCTTATGTTTCTATCCTTGAATTTTCTTTGATTTTTTTGTAAGATCTTGATGGATTTGAGCTTTATTGGAGTCTAGAATCAATTTGGGAGTTCAAGATATGTCCAAGAGTCTTCATTGGATATTTTTTATAACTTCTAAACTTTATTTTATAGCTCATATTTTCAAAGCTATCCAGGTATATTGCTTAAAGTGTATATCTTGTATGATTTGATCAAAATGTGTGCCTAAATCATTTTTATTACTAAGGATTGCTTTTTATATGATTTAAAAGATCTTAAAGACATGTTATAGGGTTTGATTTTTTTTTATTAAATGGATAAGAGATTTGATTTTAGGCTGGCCACCTAGGATTATAGTTTAAGACAAGTTAAGCTTAAGAAATCATCTTAATTTGTTAGAAAAATAAATAAGCAACACAAATTAGCCAATGAATGACCAAACCTTGATTTTTTTATGAGAGTTAGAGTTATAAGTTTAAAAATAAAAAGTCACCTTCTTGAAATTAAAGCCAATTGACTAGATTTAAAGAATAACCAAACTTTAAACTAAGTTAAATAGAGATAAAGCAAAGTCTTAACCATAGCTTTGTTTTGATTTTGTGAAGGAACTCTAACCAACCCCTGTATTTGTTAAAAACTCAATTAAATCATCAATCACCTAATCCTTAGCTAATTTACACATTTGGTAATTTTTTAGAAATTTTTGAAAGCAACTAAAAATTAATTTTGAAGTGTTTAAGCCAAGTTAGACTAGCTTAGTCATTTTAAGGTTTTAATCAATTTATTCAAATTTTCCTAGATAATTATGATTTTATTAACCTAGTAATTAACCATTTTCCTTGTTGGTTTGACATTCAGAGTCCTAATTTTACTCCACTTTATGCGATAGGTACACTTATCGTTGGTTTTCAAAGTAAAATTATTTCAAAATCGGTAAAAATTTTCAAATTCACCTAACAAACGCAATAAGTTTTTGGCATCGTTGTCGGTGACTATGACCTTAATATTAGGAAAATTAGTGTTAGCTGCTATAGAACTTGTACAAAATTTATTTCCCTACTGTTTCTAAATTTTTATGTGTTTATTTGCTATTCATTTTAGTTTGTATGCTTAGGTTGATTTTCTATTATCTTATTTGCCTTGATTATTTCTTTGCTTTTGTTTAGCATTTTATTTAATTTTGTATGCACACTCTAGGATGCAATCCCATGACAGTAGACTTCAATCCAAAACTTAAGAGCACGTTAAGGAAGAAAAAGTAAGAATATCGAGCGACCACTTCTGATCCTTTAGAAGTAGGAACATCTAGTGATACATAATCAAAACATGTAAAGATGGATCTGGAAGAATGTGTAGTTGCTAGACCTCAAATAGGAAATAGAGAGCCAACCATGATGGACCTAGAATTAGGAAACAGAGGTAGACCTGTGGCTAGCTGATAGGGGTCAAATTGATCTGATTTTTATGGTTAATTTATTGAAGTATAACCCCTATTTCATTGTTTAAATGTTTAATTGATGCCCTATAATGTTTGATTTGCATATTGGAGCTTAATGATCAAGA
>JAOXYD010239672.1:0-17214 GCA_028565735.1 Pinacopodium congolense | reverse complement strand
GCTCCATCTACTAAAGATGGAATCACAAACATTTTTTAGCAGTAGGGGAGATTTTATACAAGTCTCTACCAAACATATAAAGGATCGTCTAATACAACTCAAAAATCTTTTAACACCTAATTATTTCCAATCACTATTTAAACCTCTAATATACTAAATTGAACACTAAGTTCTTGATTTCTGTTAAAATTTCCTCTTAGTTATTGTAATAAATAATAATTTCTATTGGTCATTTAATACTTGACTAGATGTTCCTACTTTAATGTTAATATAACCAAATTCTAAAAATCTTAGGTGGATTAAGTATTACTGGCATTAGTTTAAGTAGTATTTTTGGTTGTTCCTTGACATTAGTCTTGGTTATTTTGAATTGCTTAATCTTCTAAAAGGGATTCAATTTGTTTGTTTTTTTTCCTTTCTTGAGTCATTTCTCCCTCCTCAATTCCCCATCGATTTCTCCTACTGTACCACCTTATCAGGAATGCATTACTCTTTTAATATCTACATTAATTCATCATGGGATCTTGTTCGGAATCCCAGTCGGCTTCCACTCCTTTCTTTGAGCTTGTTTTTATAGCTTCCACTAATAAGATATGTTAATTTCTCTAAACAACATTTATTTATTTATTTGGCCTCCACTTATAAGATATTCTAATTTCTCTCAACACCATTTCTCCTTCCTCACTATATGTTGCTACTTTGTAGGTTTCTAGCCACTCCTTTTTTAAATCAATTTCCATGCCAATTCTTGCAAAGTTAACTCTTACCACTAGTGCTCTAGATATTTTTTCTCCTAGTATAGAATTAAGGTTCTATTTCTTTAGAAAGAGTAGTTTACTGGATATACTAGGCTCCTTGTTCTAAGATTGAGTTTAATCCATCATCAATTAGAAATTTAAAAATAAATTGATTGGATTGAGTTACTATGATTTCCCATAACCTATAAGCCTTCCAAGATCGCATCAAAGATTTCTATACTACTGGGTATGCTAGACACGTCCTTATAAGGAATCCTAGTAGTACTCGAGTTAGCTTTTCTACTCTTTTTTGTATAACTTCTAGAGGATTAATCACTAACATCTTCTTGTCTTCAATCCTTGTAGTAGAGTCAATGTTCCTTCCTATAAGCCTATGAGAATGGCCTTCCAATATCTAAGGGCTCGAATGCCAACTTTTGATTATAAGGGGTAGGTTAAAGCAAGGTATAAGGTTAAAGGGCCATTAGGGTTCAAGTTAAAGTTACGGATAGGTCCTGGCCTTAAATTGTGAGGTTTAGGGCTTTAAGCTTGGTGAGTAGGAAGAGATGGCCAAAGTTATGGATTAGGGATTAGAGTTGTGAAAGATAAGGTTTGGTTTTTATTTCAGAAGGCTTGGTAGGGTTTTCTACTAGAGTGGTCTGTATGATGGCGAAGGAGGGAAGACTATTTTTTAGGTGTTCACTACTAGTCAAATGTGAAGGTAAGGAATGAAAAATGTTGGGTGAAGAGCAAAAGGGATCAAATAAGTAGGCAACAATGTGAAGTGATCAAAATTTAGGTAATAAAAAAGAAAGAAATGATGATAGGAAAGGAAGAGAGGATATGAGATAGTGGATGGGTAATTAAAGAAGAAATAAAGACAAAGAGATGAGGATATTAAGGGGACACAAAAGTTTCTTATTAAATTTTTAGTAGATAAACTATAGGGTAAACAAGCTAGGTTAGAATTAAGACAGTCATGTAGAATAATCATATTTGTTATTTTTTTCCAATGCCTCCATCTCCAATTCTTAGCTTGTTTTCATTTTTCGTTAGACATAGCCTCAAATAAGGTGGTAGGAAATGTGATGGTATTTAGGCTTACAAGGAAGGCTCTGTGAGATGGAAAAAATATTTTAAAATGATAGGAAATTTGCATTAGGGTTTAATGGTCATTTTGTATAATTTCTAATTCCTTTTTTGATAGCAATAGGAAGGTATTGGTGATCATTATCCACATGAAATTTGTTTTTGTTTTGTAATGAAAGGTTGAAAATTGTTCCCTTATATGAAAATTCTAGGTTGGCCTCTTAGGGTTGCATAGATTCAAGAATAGTTACGATCTTCATTGTGAACAAGTTTCTCTTTCCAAATATAATATTCTCAAGAGAAAGATTTGGTTTTTCTAAAGATTGATTTTTAAATTCCTTTTAAAGAGGTTTCAAATTTTTAGGATGTGGAATTTTAGGATTTGTAATTTTGAGCATAGGATTTAGGATATCAAGATTTAGAACTTTAAACCTAAGATCTAGCACCATGGAGTTAAATGAATAAGGTAGTTTAGATATTGGATGTGGTAAGGGAATTCAAAAGACTCCTCAACTTCTGTTATTCAAGTTTCCCTCTAAAGACAATAAATTGTAAAATAAGACTATCATTTGTGAAAAGTTACATCCCTTGAGAGAAAGAACTTCTTTGATGGGGGGGGGGGGATGGCAACATTTATACCATTTTGATTTAAAGAATATCCTATAAAAATAAAATTTTCTTCTTTGGAATCTAGTTTTCTCCTATTGTGACTATGGATATGGACAAATGACATGTAGCTAAACATTTTATAAACAAGGTTGTTTGTAGTGTGTAGGTTAAGGTGTAATTTGAAGAGAGTTTTCATTGGACTCTTAAATCCTAAGACTCTATAAGGCAAATAGTTTATTAGGTAAGTGGTTGTAAGTATTACTTTGAAAATGATTTAGGTGCATTTTTAGAACAGAAAGGCTTGGGTTATTTCAAGATGGTGAACTTGTTTCCTTTTTGTTACTTCATTCTGATGCGGGTATTGACACAAGATGGCTCATAGACTGTCCCTACTATTTGAAAGTATAGAATAAGAATTTAATTGAAATGATACTTAGTATTATCTAACTTAAACTTTTTTATATTGTTGCGTTGGTTAAGTGACTTATAAACTTTTAACGAATTTAAATCAAATTTACTTTGAAAACCAACGAAATTAAGGCATGTGCACCTATCACAAAAGTAATATAATGGGTAAATTTAAGACTCTAAATGTCAATCCCACAGGGAAAACGGCTAAGTACAAGGTTGATTAGATTACAAATATCTAGGAAAATCCAAATAAATTGATTTAAAAGCTTGAAAATGCTAAACTACTTTATATTGGTCCAAACACTTGAAAAAAGGATTTTTAATTGCTTCTAAAAAATTCTAAAAAATTCCAAAGTAGGTGATTAATAATTTAATTGATCTTTAAACACATTTAAGGGCTGATTATATTTCCTTCACAAAATCAAAACAAAGCTGTGGTTAAGACTTTGCTTTATCTCCATTAAATATTGTTTAAAAGTTTTGTTATGCTTCAAATTAAGTAAATGGGCTTTAAATTCAAGAAGGTGAGTTCTAAAATTTTAATCTCAGATCTCTAACTCTCACCAAAAAAAAAAAAAAATCTACGCATGGTTATTCAAGGATTAATTCTTGTTGCTTATTGATTTTTCCAACAAACCAAGTTGATTTCTCCAACTTAGATTATCTTAACACTAATCTTAGGTGGCCAGCTCAAAATTAGTTCGTTTAGTCTTTATATAAATAAAATCTAGACTCTTTAACATGTCTTAATACTCTCTCAAATCATTAAAACACCAATCCTTAGCAATACAAACATTTAGCCACACATTTGCATCAAAGCATACAAGATATACTTTTTACACAACATGTTTTGATAGATCTATAAAAATAGGCTGAAATAATAAGTTTAGAGTTTACAAAATAGGTTTATAAGAATTTTGGAGATGTCTTGTAACTCCCACATTGATTTGTAATGCAGAATAACCTCCGAAACGATTCCAACTTGTAGAAAAATCAAAGAACATTCAAGGTTATAAGCATAAGTATAGGTACTTTGATTAATCACAAAAGAAGAGCATAATAAAAAATAATCGGAGTTAGAAACCCCCTAAATGTAAGTTATAAACTTAGAAATATGTCTTAACACCAATCTTAGATGTTTTACAACTCAGAAAATGCACTGAAATCCGAACACAAAGTGTTTGAAGCTAAAGACTAAGTGAAAAGACTATGTAGAGAGAAGGAAGAATTCTCTTCTCTAATGGAAAATTTGATTCCTCCCCATTCATTTGTGTTATCTCTATGTTCTTGCCTTTTTTTAGGACCTAAGGACCCCTACTTGGCACCAACTGATAAAGGAATTAATTTGAGACACACCACAGCTGAAATCTTGGAGATTTGAAGTGGATATTATTGATTGATGCATTCAACAGTCTCTTGCTGAACTATAATGGCACCATAGTAAACCACCGATAATGAACGAATACTGAACTCCTTAAACGACACCCTATTCTTCCATAAATGTGATCCTAGTAGGGTGCCATTAATACATTGAAATTTTGTGATTTCTTCTAATTTTTTCTCTAATCTCCATCTTTGGGCTCCATCCTGCAAATTAAATATAATAACGCATAAATTTAACAATTAAGCACTAAATAAAGGATCATAATTTAACATTTTATCTATTAAAACTCAATCAATTTAACCCCTAACAAATATTGACCCTAAATTGGTTTTTTAATAATTGAACATAAATTTGGGGGAATAGTGCTAACATTAAAATTTTGTTTAAGCAAAAAAAGCCATGAAACCTATGCACAATCTTCAATAAAAGAAACATATAATCTTGCATCGAAAACATTAGGAATAGAAGATAGACTCAAACTATCACTATGAAGGAGGAAAAAGGGAGCAAGACTTCTTGTATTACTAACTAGAAATGATAAATGTTTATGCTTAACAAGTTCACACAATTGAGAATTAAAATTTTCAATATCTAGATCATTAAGCAAAAAAGGAAATAGAATTTTAACAACCTTAAAAAATGGATTTCTGTTTCAATGATTATAAAGTCAGATTTTCTGTTATTAAATGAGAAAACTTTGAAAAAAAGGAATTAAATATCCTATCTTATGGGAATTTCTATCTCACTTGGTGCTTCAAGGTGGTAGAAGCCAAATTGTTCTATACTAATCATCATTCCTGGATTCTTATTCTAAAATATACAATAATTGCGATAAAAACCCACTTGGTAATATAAATCTTTAGTGGGTTTTTGGATACAAATAAGATTTAGACATAATTTAGAAATACCAAGAACATTATTTAAGGTTAGTTATTGACTTATTTTAACATACCCTATACCTACTATAGTGGTTAAGGAACCATGATATGCGCTTATTTTCTTATTTTTTGAACATAGGAAATAGGTGGAGAGGTATTTGGTAAATAGGTCATATAGTTGGTAACTCCTAAATCCATGACCCAAGTGTTAGTAAAGGTTGTATCTAAGACATTTAATATAACATAAAATGAAAACCCACCTGAATATGCCAAAGAATAACTATTTGAATATGACTATATATATTGGAGTTCACCTAGGGTACGATTGGAATGCATTTCCTTTGATTGAAATTTTTTTGAAATTTTGAATATTTCTTTACAAGTGGGGTTTAACTCCAACAATAAAGGATGCAAAACATAAAATAATGAAAAAAATTTTAGTGCAGTAATTAAGGCTAGAAAAATGAGGTAATATTGAATTATAGTAAGGTTTATAAGGAAGAGGATTGCTAAATCACAACAAAGAAGGATAACTGAAAAATAAAGCAATGAAGATTGCAAAAAATGGTGAACTTATAGTAATAAAGGCTTCCAAAAATGGTTGAAAAGCAATAATGAAGGCTGCAAATGGATTTAGAGGAAACTTGGCTCTAATACCATATCAGAATTTAGAAGAAGAGAATAGTTTTTCATTAATTTAAATGCTCTCGATATATAGTTATATATACACTATTTGAACAACCTAATTAAGAAGCTAATCTTTATATCTATCAAATCCCTAAAAATTAGGGATTATACAAAATCCTAGGGATCACATTATTTCTTAAAATTAGGGTTGATAGGGTTGAATTATATTATAGTTTTATATGTATTTCAATATGAATTCAACTCTATTTTATTTCTTAAATGCTCATTTTGTGTTTAAATTATGTATTGATGCAGATTTAATTATTAGACATAATTTTATATAGAAAAAGAAGAAGATTAGAAGTAATTTGAAGAAAAGAAGAGGAGGCTTGCAATTGTAACAAGAGCACAACATTGGTTTTGTTTAATAATGAGTTTCTAAAACGGCAACACCAATGAAGAATTCAGTAGGAGCTCATCAGCTGGTGTACTTTTCTAAGTGCACAAAACAACAACTTTTAGGAGGTTTAAAAGAAAAGGTGTGGACAAGTGGAGGGCTGGAAATTTTTTTTGAATTAAGGGCATAAAGCCATACAGGAAGCTTGGCTTAAGAGTGTGATGGTTGCTTATATAAAAAAAGGAGAAAAGAATAGATAGCTTGGAGTTTTTATATACAAAGTGGGAGAGATGCATCAAACAAAGAGAGATGTGGGCAGTTCTTGTCTTACTCTCAATACATGGGACTAAAGCTTTTCGGAAGTGAGAGTGGTGGCACAAAGAAACTTCTCTCTTGGTGTGGGACTTCGTCAAGAATAAACGGTTGGAGACCTTTAGCAATGGTGGAGTAGAATGCATAAAATAGAATGGAGAGGAGCTTGATCCTCAGTCAACAATTGTGGCTCACATATGCATTGAATTCTTTCTTTATTTTGTTTTCATTTTTCCATTTTAGGTTCTTCATTTTACCATAGCTTAATATGTTGTTTTCAATTTAATTGTTTTACACCTATACTGTCTGAATGCTTGATAGTTTAACTAAGGTTTTGTTATTCTTTTTCATGATTGAATCTCATGCTTTGCTTTTATTGTCCAGCCTTTATTCTTCTTATTTGATTCTTGAGTTTATAATTTCTTATTTATTTTAATCAAGTATTAAGTTGTTTAAAGTTTTAATTAATAGAATTTCATTTATCCAAGAGTGTTTGGTTCATCTATATTTAGTAGTTAGTTTTCTACATATTCTTAAGCTTTAATTCATTAAAATTTCATTTTTTCTTTAATTTTTTATCTAGAATTTTTATTTAAAATGCTAAATTAAATCTTAGTTAATTAAGTTCTAGATAATTTCCTATTAGTTAAAGTAACTTAAGTTTCCATTAGGTAAAAGTGTTGAATTTTGATTTCTTTAATTAGTGTTAATTTTCTAGCTTTTATCTTACGCGCTTAAGCTTTGGATTTTAATTTTTTTTTATTTTTTTATTACAAAAATCAGATTGGGTGAAGTGTTATTTCATGGAGTTTTGTTTATTCTTAATGTCCTTAGTTCAATGATGCTTGGTAACTAAAAAATTGTGCTTGTGTTTTTAGGTATTAATTCAAGTAATTTCAGTTTTTTTCAAGTAATAGGTGTCGGAATTTTTTGTTAGAATATTAATTTGAGCCTTATTGAATTAAGTTTTAGTTAATTAATTAATATCTTAGTTAATTTAAGTTTTTGTTAGTTTAAGTGTTTAATTGTGTTTTAAAATTTCCAGCTTTTCATTTATTTAGTTAAGTATGGATTATGCTTGTTTGATCTTTTTTTAAGTAGTTTAAACATGTGTGGCAAGTTCTCTCAAGGTTTGGAGATATTAGAAGGATGAAAGGATAAAAATTGTGAGGATGGAGTTGAAGTATGTTTAATTTGGTGCTTGTATGTTTAGGTTAGATTGGGATTTAGGTTAAATATCATGAATTAGGAGTTGTTTTTAGGCATGATCACCCTTTAGGTAACTTCCTAATCCAAAAGCTAGGGTAGAGCTTGTGATACATAATAATCCATAGTGATTTCTGAAAATAGCAATAGGTTAGTTGAATTTGTTAGGACATTAAATTTGTTACATCTTTTGAGCTTGTGAGTAGGTGGCCTAAGTTAGTCATTCCTTAGTACCTAAGGCGTCTTCACTAATAAATCTGGAGAGCTTGTTCTAGGTTATAGATGGGGATATGGGAATTTCTAGAGCTTGTTAGATTTGTCAAATTTAGAGGAACTGAGGGCTTCAGAGCTTATTTGAGCCCAAAGGCTAACCTCATGACTAGAGTACATGTTATTTAGATTCAAGGATCAATGATCATCCCAAAATCCTAAAGATATCTCTAACCACTTCTTTGTTATTTTTATTAATCTTATCTAAATTTTCTTTGTATTTGTCTCTTTTTTTGTGTTCATTGCATCTTAGCTTATTTTGCTTTCATCTCTTCAAGGTGTTTTCTTTTCCTTTTCTTGCAACATTTGAAATAGCATTTGCATCACAACTTTCTGTTGTTCGACCCTAGCTCACCATTACTACATAGTTTGAGTAGTAAGGAATTTATTATTTGATAGCTTCCGAAGAGTTCATCAAATTTTTAGCATTGCTTATGGGGAGGTGGTGTTTATTAATCTTTGTTTTTCTTGTTGTTTTTATTTTTGCTTTTTCTGAACTTTATCATTCTTCCATTAGTTTTGCATGTCATATAGTTATTCTAAACATATTCGTTTGAGGAAATTTGCTGAAGAAAACAGGAACTTATTACTTTCTACACCTAATCTTTTTTTTTCTCCTATTGCAGGATGCACTAGATCGCATCAGAGAGAGCGAGTTAGCCCTACACAACTTTCTGAGAGTGATAGTTCCACATTATTAGAAGAAGACGTTGAAATGAATTCGGAAGTGTTAATAGCGGAGGAAGAAACCGAACAGATCATGGAACAAAATTAAAGGACATTAAAGGAGCTCGCAGCGCGTGCTTTCAATCCCAACTTGCTTTGTATTAATTATCTAAATGATGAGCTGGAAGTTGAGAATAGACTTGGATTAATTTATGCTTTACCTACTTTTCAGGTTTCAAGACATCAGCTCATTGGGATTAGGGTACATCACAGACCCCAACAAGTTCCTGAAGGAGTTCCACATTGCCTACTCAGGTATGAAGTCAGCTGAAGTCTTAGTGGATCAACTCAAGCTAAAGGCATTTCTCTTTACCTTGGTAGACGAAGCCAATGAGTGGTTGTATGACTTGCCTGCCGACTCGGTCAACACATGGGAGCAAATGCAACAGGCATTTCTAGAGAAGTACTTCCCTACCTCAAGAGGCATTAATATAAAGAAAGAGATCTATGGTATCAAACAGGTTACAAGGCGTCGCTGCATAAATATTAAGAGTACTTCAAGAAGCTTTGTAATAGCTGTCTGAAACATCAGATAAGTGAGAAGTTACTAATTCAATATTTTTATGAAGGCTTGCTTTATTTGGATAATAACATGATCGATGCAATGAGTAGTGGAGATTTGGTGGATAGGACACTCGAGGATGCTAGAAACTTAATAGCAACAATGGTAGGAAACTCTCAAAATTGAGGGAATCGCAACAGTGCCTCATCTTTGATGAAGCAAGTGAAGGAAGTTTCCATTTTCAAGCTGGAGTAGCAAGTCACTGACTTGACATCTTTGGTCCAATAAGGAGTGATGGGAAAAGGGCTCACTAAGGTATGTGACAATTGTGCTTTATTTGGTCATTTTACTGATGCATGTCCTTTCTTGTAGGATGAACAACAGGTTAATGCTGTTGGAGTGTTCCAAAGACAACAGCAGAGGTATGAACTTTTTTCCCCCACCTACAATCTAGGTGGAAGGATCATCCTAACCTGAGGTATGGGAACCCACAACAAAGAAGTAGCTCCAATGCATGACAACCCACTTATCAACTATAGCATCAAGGATTTCATACACCTGCTGGTTTCCTCTAGAATCAATTGCAGTTTCAGCTAAGTCCATTGCCTCCATAGCCATCGCAACAAAAATAAACTAGAGGTATGCCTTTAGAGGAAATTTTTAAGAGCTTGGTAACTAACACTCTTCAATTTCATTAAGAAGTGAGGAGTAGTTTAATGAATTTGGAAAACCAGGTCAGTCAACTGGCTGATGCTTTAAGGAAACTCCAGGCCCAAGGTTCTACCAGGCTCCCTAGTCAACCTGAAAGAAATCAAAGAGAAGATGCTTGTGCCATTATTTTGAGAAGTGGCAAGGAGGTACAAGAGTTAAGAAAAGGGAAGGAGAAGGAAGTAGAGGAAGAAACTAGGCTAACAGAAAAAAAGGAGGGTCACCTTCCTCAGGTGAAAGCTTCGTACCCGATTATTACTGATTCACCTTCTATTTCATTTGCCAACTAGTTAATAAAGAATAAACAATAATAGAAGGAAAAGGAAATATTGGAGGTCTTCTGTAAGGTGGAAGTTAATATTCATCTGTTAGAAGCAATTAAGCAACTTCTGCGTAATGCAAAATTTCTAAAAGAGTTGTGTACCAACAAGCGGAAGCTGAGAGGAGATGAGAAGATCAGTGTTAGTGGCAATGTGTTAGTAGTTTTACATAGGAAGCTATCTCCCAAATGCAAGGATCTAGGTATTTTTACCATTCTTTGTAAGATAGGTAACGCGAGGTATGAGAGATGCATGTTAGATTTAGGAGTGATGAAAAGATATCCGTGTTATCACTTAATTAGTTAATAGATCTAACACATACCTTTTGGGGGTTATTAAGGATGTTTTAATGCAGGTTAATGAGCTTATTTTTCTCTATAGATTTTTATGTGTTAGATATGTAGGATGAGGGCTCTTCGAATCCCTCAACTATTTTATTAAGTAGGACATTTTTAAAGACATCTCAGACAAAGATTGATGTACACAGTGGGGTGTTAACTATGGAGTTTGATGGCGACGTCATTCGTTTCAATATCTTCAACGCCATACGCTATCCATCAAATTGGGAGTTGGTCACTAAGGTAGGTATTCTTGAATATTTGATAGAACAGTGATCTTTCCTTTCTACAGGTGACCATTTGGAGCTAGCTTTGACTACCCCGTTAAAACAAAATATGTTTGGGTTTTGGCAAAGCCAATTTGAGTTTGGAGAGGAGTTAAAGGAAGCAATTTGGGCACTTGAGACAAGTCCTTTTGGCAGTTATGCTCCTCACTTTTAGAATTGCTTGTTAGTACTAATCAGTTGTTACCTTCTATTATACAGGCACCAGAAGTGGAGTTGAAGCCTTACCCACTCATCTCAAGTATGCATATTTTGGCACTAACAACACACTTCTAATTATCATAACGAGTGATCTTACAAAAGAGTAAGAAGAGAAGCTCATCAATGTGTTGCAAAAGTATGAGACGACATTAGGATGGACAGTTGCATATATCAAAGGTATTAGTCCTTCTTTATGTATACACAGAATTTTTCTTAAGGAAGGAGCTACCCCAGTCCATCAGGTGTAGAGACATCTCAATCCACCAATGATGGAGATGGTGAAGAAAGAAGTGATGAAATTAGTGGATGTGAGTGTCATATACCCCATCTCTGACAGAAAATGGGTAAGTCTGTTGCAGGTGGTTCTTAAGAAGTTAGGTGTTAAAGTGGTGGAGAATGAGAGAGGAGAGATGGTTCCCACTCGAGTGTAGAATTGATGGCGAGTTTGTGTGGACTATCACAAGCTTAACTCAATTAGTAGAAAGGACCATTTTCCATTGCCTTTTATTGAGCAAATATTAGAACTTCTTGTTGGTCATGCTTTCTATTGTTTTCTTGATAGATATTCAGGTTATGTTCAGGTAGCTATGGCTCTAGAGGACCAGGAGAAGACAACCTTCACATGTCCATATAGGACCTTTTCCTATAGACGGATGGATTTTGGTTTGTGTAATGCCCCCGCTACCTTTCAAATGTGCATGGCAAGTATTTTTTCTGAGTATCTTGAAAAGATCATTGAAGAATTTTTGGATGACTTTACTATGCATGGGGATTCATTTGAGCAATGCCTTGATCACCTCATTTTAGTTATTAAACAATGCCTTGAAACTATCCTTGTTCTTAATTCTGAGAAATGTCATTTTATGGTACAACAAGGGATAGTTTTAGGACATGTTATTTCTACTAAGGGCATTAAGGTTGATAGAGCCAAGGTAGACCTTATTTCTTCTTTACCTTACCCTACTTTTGTGCGAGAAGTTTGATATTTTCTTTATGCAAGGTTTTATCGTAGGTTCTTCGAGATTTTTCCAAAGTTGCACAACCATTGATTAGGCCGCTTCAGAAGGACAAGGAATTCATTTTTAAAGAGGAGTGCAAGAAGGCTTTTGATTCTTTAAAGGAGAAGTTAGTCACAGCACCTGTTTTACAACAACCAGTTTTAAAACCACCAGATTGGAGTTTGCCATTCGAACCTATGTGTGACGCCTCCAACCATACCATTGGAGTAATTTTAGGCCAGAGATTGGGTCGGATTCCTCATGCTATTTACTATGCCTAAAAGACCTTGAATGATGCCCAAGAAAACTACACCACCAAAGAAAAAGAGCTTATTGCTGTAGTATTTTCTTTGGATAAATTCAAGTCTTATTTATTGGGTACTAAGATTATTGTTTATTCTAATAATGCAGCTTTGAAGTGCCTATTGGCAAAGAAGGAGATAAATTCGAGGCTCAATCTGTTGGATACTCCTACTTCAGGAGATTGATGTGGAGATCAAGGATAAGAGAGACTCAGAAAATGGAGTAGCAGATCACTTGAGACGTCTAGTAGAGCATGGTGCTGGCAAGAGTCCTATAAATGATGATTTTCAAGATGAGCAGCTATATGCAGTACAGTTGACAGTCCCCCTAGTACACTGATATAGTCAATTTCTTGGTTACTCATCAATTTCCTGTAGATTTCACTAAGGCATAGAAGGAGAGGATGAAGAACCAAGTGAAGTTATATGTATGGGATGATCCTTATCTATAGCGATTTTGTGCAGATCAAGTTATCAAAAGGTGCGTACCTGACAGTGAATTTGTTTATAACTTAACATTTTGTCATCCTTATGCATGTGGAGGCCATTTTGGCTCAAAGAGAACAGCTCACAAAGTTCTAGAGTGCGGATTTTACTGGCCATCTCTATTGCAAGATGCATATGATTTTTGTAGGACTTGTGACAACTGTCAGTGAACAAGTATGATGGGTCCCCGTAGGGAAATGCCTCAAACTCCCATATTGATTTGTGAGATTTTTTATGTTTGGGGTATGGACTTCATGGGTCTCTTTCCTTCTTCATTTGGATTTTAATATATTCTGCTCGCAATTGATTATATGTCAAAATGGGTGGAAGCAAAAGCCACCCGAACTAACAATTCTTGAGTGGTTGTAGGTTTTTTTAAATCTAACATATTCTCTAGGTTTGGGGTCCCATGAGCCATCATCAGCGACAAGGGGACTCATTTTTGCAATCGCACATAAAGGGTATTTTAATGAAATAACAAGTAGTACATCGAGTCTCGGCTGCTTATCATCCTCAATCTAGTAGTCAGGCTGAGGTGTCTAACCAAGATATCAAGTCTATTTTAGAGAAGATAGTAAACCCTAACAGGAAGGATTGGAGTTTGTGCCTTAATGATGCCTTATGGGCCTATAAAACTGCATGCAAAACTCCGATAGGAATGTCTCCTTACAGGCTCATCTTTGGGAAGCCTTGTCACCTTTTAGTGGAACTACAACACAAGGCTTATTGAGCAACCAAGAAATGTAATATGGAGTTAGAAGCCATTGGTTCCCATAGAAGATTACAATTACAAGAACTTAAAGAGTTGCAACATGAAGCTTTCGAGAATGCCCAAATTTATAAGGAGAAGACTAAGGTATTCCATGATCGCAACATCTTTAGAAAGACATTCGTGGTAGGACAAAAGGTACTTTTATATCATTGCCGCCTCAAACTCTTTCCAGGTAAGTTACACTCTCTATGGATAGGTCCTTTTGAGGTTACCCAGGTATATCCCCATGGAGCAATAGCGATCCAAAGTGCCAAGACGGGAAAAGATTTTGAACTTAATGGACATCGACTTAAACCCTACTTTGAGGGTTTTCAAGTGCAACAAGTAGAGGTGATGGAGCTTGAAGCTCCGACTTATGTTGGTTGATTTTGGTTGAAAGGGGGTCAAGCTTGTGACCCTATACAAGAGCTTAATGAGAGGCACCCCATTCGTATCCCTTGATTTTGATTGTTTTTGGCTTTTATAAATATCTTCTGTTTGTTTTCTTTATGTGTTTGATTTTTTTTCGTTTGCTTATTATGTTTGTAGGAAAGCAAGAAGGTAGCTCCAAGTTCTGCTATTACACTTCAAACATCCTCTTTAATCCTATGGAGTTCTTCTTTTCTTATCACCTTAACTATCTTTACATTGAGGACAAGGTCCATTAAAAGTGTGGGGGTGGGGTTTGATTGAATTGAAAATTTTTGAAACATTTTTGCATTTGTGCACTTGATGCGATGAATGTTGAACCAGGTGATTCTGTCATAGTAGTTGGACTGAGATTGAGTTGTATGCTTGAATTATGATTAGGTAGCTTGAGTAGAAGGTGAATCATGTGAAATAATTGAAGTAGTTGATTGTATAAACTCAGTCAAATGTTTTATATTTACGTGATGAGGCAATGTGTGAAATTTTGATGGATTTTCATATAAGCACATGTGAGGTTTTGTAGCCTATATGACTACATTTCTTAGTCATTTTATATTCTTTGTTGTGTGTTATGCTCTCCTAGGTAGATTACCCCTAGAACTTGCATGGAATCAGTTTAAAACTATGAGATGCATGCTTTTTGGATATGATTTAAGGCCTTGTTTAATTTGGACCTCTTAGCTTAAATGACCCACCATGTCATTTTTTCCTTTGAAAACCCCTTTGAGCCTTTATAACCATTTTTTTTTATACAAATCACCTTACATTAAAACCTAAAAACCATTTAGCCTTACTCTTTCTAGGATCAATGATCATCCTGACATCCTAAAGATATCTCTAACCCATTTCTTTGCTATTGGTATTGGTCTTGTCTAAATTTACTTTATGTGTTTGTCTATCTATTTACGTTCATTACATCTTACTTTACCCATTTTTCTAAAAGGTGGTTAGGAAGCTTTTGTACAAATGGATTACCCCATTTTTCAAGAACTAACACTTGAAATTTTTTACCTCTTTGCATTATTAATCTATTAATCAAAGTGTGTTTTGGTTTAGGTTAAGAGCTTATGCTCATAATTTGGATGAATAAGTATTGAACAAATTTTATTATTTTCCAAAAGAATAAGTAGCAGATACACACCAAGACTATTCACCCACCATTTATTTGAGATATTTAATTGAAATGCCTTATTTCATGGCTCACAATGCTTTAAATGCTCTTATCCTTAGCCATGAATGTTTACACAAACAAAAATTCATTTGCTATGCTATTTTTTTCCAAAACTCAAAGTAGCAAGTGTTCTATTAAAGAATTTTTTTTGTTATGGTGCGTAGATGAGAATATTAAGTTTCAAATATCTTTCTATTTTTTCCCTATCTCTGCTGCAATCTATGGCTAAGAAGGGTGTATAATTATGCATGGGATATCTTGCCACTGCATTAGCTCAGCATCTTATATTTGATACTACTAGTTTGACCCCTATCTCCTGTGAAAATTTTAATAGACCTTACTTGAGATGTTTGGAGATTTTAAAGTGTGCCAATATATAGCTCTGGAGTCCTCATTCTCGTGCTGTAGTGAAACATAGGTTAACTTAAGAAGTGGGTAATGGCTCCTCAAATCCCTAGTTTCCTACATTTAAAGCAAAAAAATTAGTAGGATTTTTCTTGTACTTTGATCTATTTTCTTATAATGAGCTTTCTTCTTCAATAATTTATTGCACTTTTTGGTGATGAGAGCTATCTCATTGTCACTATCTTCCTAAGAGCTTTGTTCTTCACTAGACTCATCTTTCTTGGCTTTAAACGCCAAATTCTTCCTTCTTAATGAAATTTTCTCTACTCTTAATTTTGACTCATTGATTGACATCTCATGTGTAAGAAATGAACCTATCAATTCTTTTAAAGGAAAAATGTTAAAATCTTTTACCTCTTGAATGGAGATTACCTTTGCCTCCCATTCGTTTGGCATGGATCTCTGATAAGTGTGTTTTTGTATGTGTTTTTCTATATGTTTTGCATGTGTTTATTGCATAATATGTTGTTTTTATTGTATTTTAATATTTGTTTTGTGTGTTTTTGTTTAGTTTAATTTTAATTATTGTTTTGTTTGTTTTTAGTGTTAATTTAGAGTATGTTTTATTTATATAAGTGTTTTTATTTGTGTTTTATGTTTTGTGTTTTATTTAATTATTAATGTTGGGTTAGAATTAATTTTTATTGGTGTATTTATTTTTTTGTGTAGGTAATTTAAATTTTAAATTATTACATTTGAAAAAAAAAAAAAAAAGGAAAATCAGCAAAGGCCCAGCCTGCCCAGTCCCAGAAGAGGAGCAGCCCAGGTGCTCAAACAGCAGAAGCCCGCACCTCATGAGCCAGCCAGCCCAAGCGCCTGCAGTCCCTCAGCCCAGCGCACCAGGCTGCCCAGCCCGCGACGCCTTCCTCGCCCCGAGCCCACGACACTCGCCCCAAGCCCAACGCGTCCTCGCCCCAGCCCGCCTCACTCGACCCGCCAACAGCAGACGCGAGCCCAGCAGCAGCCCGCCCCGCATCCTGCGCGCTCGAGCCCAGCGTCTCCTCCAGGCCGCCCGACCCAGTAGCCCAGCCGCACAGAAGCCTCGCCCTGACCCGCGCTCCTGCCTGGGCCGTGTGCAGTTCGGGCCGCGCCCTTCTCTCCAGGCCTCCAATCCGCTCCATCTTCCTCCCCAGCAGACCAAGCAACAGATCCAAGCAGTCTGCAGCCCCACTCCAAGCCCACCTGCACACAAAACCTAGACAACAAACAGAGGGACAGAGAAAAATCAATTAATTCGGACAGAAACGAAGACAAGGGTCGGCGAGAAGAAAAAAAGGAAGAAGAGGAAGCGGACAGCATTCGGACAGAGGAGGAGGGACGCGTAGCAGCAGCCACTAGCACAGAGAGACAACTCCAAGCCACATACAAACACCTAAATTTCAAGTTTTTCAAGTTTTTCAGATTTATTTTATTTTATTTTATTGTTTGTTTATTTCAGTGTTTTATTTTCTGTTTTTATTTCAGTGTTATTTTATTTTCTGTTTTTATTTTATTTTTGTTTTTATTTATTTTCATGAATATGAACTTGATGTGATTTATTTTTATTAGTATGTGTGGCTAAAATATATTTAGGATTTGTTGTTTGAATTATTTGGGACCCTTTGGTAATTAATTTAATTTTTAGAAATATTTGTGAATTTGTATTGAGCTTATACCTTACAATAGACCGAGAG
>JAOXYD010239661.1:0-17216 GCA_028565735.1 Pinacopodium congolense | reverse complement strand
ACAAATTCAGGGAATTTTTAATTGAGTTATGTGTTGTGATTTTTTTTTTTATTTATTGTATTTTTTTTAATTTATATATTATATTAATATTTTTTTAATCAATTTTTATATTTTAAAAAATAAAAAACTAAAACGAAGCCTTTTGAATCTAAAAGCATTAGAAAATCTTCAAAAACAAAATATAAGAGAAAAAGGGTGAGTAGATAAGATACCGTATGGAATGAATATAAAGATCATAAACTCTGTACCAAATCCTACCTGTTCTATTAATATTGGATCAAGATATCAATACAGTGCTGAATTAGTTACGAGTCAATGTCGTATTTCCTAACAAGTAAAGGTACAAGATTCGGTTCAAAAGAAATAGTTTACAATACATTTCCTTTCAAAGGCATCATAATTACACATTGCATGGCATCCACCTACTTCTACGATTTATATACTAATGGCTTTAACACTTCTAACTGTAAATGAAGCAGACATTAACAAACGAATTGTCAGTTTCAAGTAGTTCTTAAAACATGACTTCTTCGTCCCACAAATGCCAGTATGCCGCAATCTTTGTGTTCGGGTTAATGAATAGGACGGTGGCGAAGCTTAATTAGGTGGGAGAATTCGCTCATAACTTCCATTTTTTTTGGTCAAAACGTTAAAGATCTGAATAACAACATCTTGACAAAACACAAAGAAGCATCTTTAAATTGTGACCACAGGTCTCTCTTGCCAAGGACGACTTGAGAGAGATTGCTGCCAGCTAGGTCTTACTTTTAGTACTGCAATTCCTTTTCACTGTCAACTAATTCGATCTACATTAAATGTTAAGGGATGTTTAATTTTTGTTGTAATTTATATATTTATATATTTTATATTTAAAATTTTGTACTAGTATTTTTTTATTTTTATACTTAAAAAATAAGAAATAAAAATAAAAACCAAAACCCAACCAATCAAGGCACAAGTTTTGGTTTTCATGCAATTCATACCAATCAATGGCCTGATGAAGTTCCTCTGGATTGAGTAGAAATCAAACTTTCACCAAATTATACATTTCATCATGGGTTGGTAGTTTCTTGATGATTTTTGAGCAAATTTATTACTTGGTGAACTGTGTTTAAGTTGCCAAATTGTTGGAGAAAAGTACTGAACACTCAACCAACATCTACCAAGAAAAATTCTACAGGCCCTTGAAATTTTCACTATCGAGTTTACTGATAAGCTGATCAGTTGACCTACTATCTTTTCTCATTTACCGACTCAACCTTAATAACAAGGTGGTCCGTACAATGAGTGATTATGTCACACTGCAGCAAACCCAGAAAATGTGACCGCCCCCCAGTGAGTCAAATTTCAACACTCATCTAAATCTGCATCAAATTGCAACGTATTTCTAAATATATCTATATAAGGACTTACTCAATAATCATACAAAACTACAATTGTTAACAATTTTTAAATATTAATTCCATCGATAAATTCAAATGACCCTTTTTGATTTTCAAAGGGAAAGAATAATAATACCACCAACAAAAACATAAACCATTTATTTAATATGTGTATCTGTATGTAAATAATAATATTGAACACAAAGAAATAAAAAATGTCACTAATGTAATGAGAATAAAGATTGATGAAGGTGATGGACACCTTTTATCAATTATAATAGGAAGCAATCCAAATCGACATAATCCATTTAAGAACATCATATACTACAAAAAGAATTTATTAAGCATTTATAATTTACATAAAAATGCAAATGACTGTAAAAAATATATTTTTTCATCCATCGACCTTTGAAAACCATATAAATATAATATATATATATATAATAGTATAAAATTCTTTCATATACCATTGGTTAAAAGAATTAAATGGAACTATTTTCCATCCCCCATTACGATATGTGCATGTTCACACCGTCCCCCTCCCCCAACTCCCAACAAAGATAGAGCATTGGGCCTAACGATAAAGTCGTCACCTGTAGATCACGGGCAGTAACTAGTATTCTGTCTCCTGAATCATCTCCACTCATAAAGAAACCCAATATCAAGAGAAAATCACAATTCATATCATGGTCTTTCATCATACAAATCTGTAAGGTACTAAAATTGCTATTCCAAATTTTCAATTATGAAAAATATAAAAACATGATCCAAGGTCAACGTAAAAGTCAAATTCACAACATACATAGCTTATTCCTTCATATTTTTTGAAGGCAATACGTCAAAACTCATAAACCAATTAAAGAGAATGTTTCAATCACATAAATCATTCCAAAGAATACTTTTTCTTGAAAATAAAACATAATAACTTAATTTATCTCACATTCTCCTAAAGATTCATTTAATAAATTCATCGAAATTTATTATAACTACCTATGAAATTCATTCTTAAAATAATTATCAACATATTAACTAATAGAACAAAAAAAAGGAGGATTTCCTCGACTAACTTATCTACACTACTGCCAACTAAACATAGACTTTGAATGATTTTAAATATTTGTAAAAATCACCAAGATAAATTAATCAATGACATAACATCCCAAGAAACATGAATTAAAGAAGAAAGAAAAATTTACAAAATCTCCAAATCCCTATGTTTAATCATCAATTTGACTTAAAAAATCAAAACCAAATCAAAACTTTAAAAATTCCTAATTTTCTTTATTTAGGTTTTTGTGACTAACCTATCAAATGAGATGAATAATCATATTGCTCAAATCATGCTTAATAACCTAGAAACAATTGGAAAGAATGATTAATTACTTAAAAATCAAAGAATTGAAGAAGAAAATTGGTGTTCTCATTTTCCCTTTACTTTATCTCTCTAAAAATATCAACTTGGATCCAATCATTACTTTCGACCTTCAGATAAATGTATCTTGCTTCGAATTTTAAGAAGGGTTACTCCTTTGTAATTAGCCCCTTTTTCATTTTAGTCCTTAAGTTTTAGAAGTTATACCAAACTTCCATATGCTGTTTACTTACTAACATTCAGACCCCTTAGCATTGTTTGATGTTAAAATTTTCTTTTTATATTTAAACTAATGTTTAATCCAATGGGATTTGTTTGTTTTTCTTATTAGGAGTAATGAAGGATATTTAGAACTTGAATTGATCTTAAAAAAGACATATTTGAGCAAGAAAAGTCAAGTTTCAAAAGATGGAAAACATTATGGATATAGAGCCTTCAAACAAACTAGGCAGGGGCACGCGTAGTAGTTGTACAACTATTAAGCTTAAAGACATCTAAGAAAAAAGTGAATTAGGTATTTGAAAAATTTATAAACTTTAAGCCTAAATTGCCTAAATCGATTTTTCTTAAATATGAAATCCCAAAATTACAATTTGAGGTAAATATAATGATATGCTAAAGACAATAAAATAAATTAAGACAATTCAATATCAAACACAAATATAAGTAAGAGAGTTAAGAGAAGAGAGGAGGCAAATCAAATTTTACAATAGTTTGACAAGCTAACCTGAACCCTTGCCTCAAACAAGCTAACCTAAACCCTTGCTTATGTCCACTCTCCAAGCTCACACCTGGAAGTTTCACTAAATCAAAACTTTTTTAAGGTGAAGAGGAACTCTTACAATAATCTTTTTTCTAAAGCGGATGAAGAACAATCCAATAATCTTATTTCTAAGGTGAAGAAAAACCACATAAAAATATTCCTTTCTATAAGGTGATGAGTCATCCTTTTCCAATTAATCTTAATACTAAAATCAAGCCCAGAAAACTCAATCTCTCATTTATGACTCAAGCATATACAACTCAATCTTTTATTTGAACAAACCAATATTCAAAAAGCTAAACAATGCAACAAAGGGAAACTTAAAAGTAACTCTTTCTCTTAAACTTATTTATCACATAAACTAATCCAAAATCTCATTCGATGTAATAAAAATCACCAAGAACGATTGTTTTAAAACCCTTAAAACCTCTATTTATAAGCTTCTTAATTTCAAATAATCGTTAGAAGCTTAAAACAACCTTTAGACACAATAAAAAATCTATTGGACAGAATTGACTAATTGTTCTCCATAATAACCAATCGACTAATGTCACAAATTGATTGACTAATCATTGGTCGACCAATCTAGTGTCAAATAAACCAATATCCATGAAAATTCAATACTGGTTGACCATATGACAAAGATTGGTTGACTAAACACCTTAAAAATAGTTAACTAGCCAACTAAATACCAAACACTAGTCGACTAGTTCAAAATTCATTAACTGGTTGACCAATCTTAAAGCATTGATTGACTGATAGTTCTGCAAAACAAATTACCAAGTTATGTTGCAACACAAATTCAATCCAGAAACTTCCAAAACCAATTCTATGTTTATAAAGAAAATTTAAAAAATTTTCAAATGTTCCCCACAAAGTTTTTAGATACTAAAACCTTTCAATTAAGCTAAAAAACAAATTATTTATTAGTTTATGACAAATTAAGCACATGTTCAGAAATTTTTCATTTTAACAACTTCCCAAGCATTGCTAAACAGTACGAAAACCTTTTCTTTTACTACAAAACCAACTCACACAAGTTTCAAATCTATCCTTAAGAAATTCTAAATACCAAGACTAGCCAGTTAAACTTAAACAAAATATGCTTGGTTATGGAAAATTTTCATTTCAAACAAACTTTCAATTCTTTTAAAATTTTCAAAACTTTCACAAATGTCCTTAAAAATATTTTTCCCAAAAATTTGTGACTCAAACATATTTAAATGCATTTAAAGAACTTTATAAAATATTTTGATACATGAAAAAGACTTCTTTAAAATAATTCACTTCTCTTAATTTATGAAACTCTATATCATTATGAAAATTTAAACCAAATTCTATCATGTAAATGCAATGAACATGCTTAACCAAATTCTAAAACTTTTGATTGAAAACCTAAATGGAAACAATTATGCAAATGATAAGCCCTTGAAGTATTGATAAGGTCAAGATAAGACTTACATAAAAAAAAATCTAAAACTATTTATTCTTCTTATTGTTGTCTTGATTTTCTCGCTTAACTTTGATTTCACTTTAATGCTTGCTCGATTTTCCTTTTTCTTCATTAAAAACTTGTGCCTTAGGCTCTAATGTATGTGATCATATTTTTCTTTTACATATGTAATCATATTTTTCTTTTACGTATCATTTTGATAAATTAAAAATTAAAATATTAGTAACAAATATGTATTGTCATCATTAAAACAACAAATTGAAATCTCTCTTATTTTAACAATCTCCCCCTTTTTAATGATGATAAAACATATGATATTATGAAAATATGAAATATAAAACAAATATGCAAAGCAAACTATATTATTCACCTTTTTTTTACCTATCATTTTATTACTCTCCTTAATACGACCAAGCACTCTACCATTTTGACATCATTAAAAAGATATCAATTATTATAAAAGAATTTAAAATATGATAATTTAAAAAATCAAGTCCAATCATGATATTGAAGATCTTTAATCAAGCATTTTCAAAACTCTCCTAACCATATGAAAATATTTTCAAATTACTTATCTCTTTCCATAAGCGCAAGTAAATTTCTTTCCCCATTAATTTATGTATTTAAACAAATTATACTTCCCCTAAATATATATTTCAATTCATTATGAGGTAATAAAACATAAAAGGGATAAAAATATAAAAGACATATAAAAAACATATTTTGTATCTTTATGCTTCATAAAAATATGTTTTCCAATATTGTGCATCAAAAACACATTTTTTGCTTTAAAATCACATATTTCATATATTATCCATTAAAAACACATATTTTACATTTTATACATTAAAAATTAAAAATTATAAGCATAGATATGATTCAAAAGTTAACTCTCCGTATATAAAGAATTTAATATCACAATCTTTTCATAAAACTATGTAAAAATAATTTAAAAATAAAAAATGATATACTCCCTCTAAATTTATGTATTGTGAAAAACTTGATCACATAAGGGGAAAAAACTTGTAAAAGAAAAATTCAAAACATCTATCAATTTCAAAAATGATACCAATTTAAAAAATTATTTATACTTATACAAAAGCTTTCAATAACTCCCTCTATACACATGTAACATTCTTTAAACTAAAAAATGTATGCTAAGGTCAACATTATCAAATCAAGTATATACCACCAAATGTATGTCAAGTCAAAATTTTCACATATTATCATCATAAAAGCAAATATATACCTCATTTATATATGGTAAGAGCTGTCATGGGCTCACTAAATAATAAAATATCTAATTTAACCTAACTATATAATTAGAGCAAGTTATGGTCGATCCCCCAGAGAGCTAGGGTTGCCTAAAAGAAAAACAAAGAAAAAAATCCATGTAATTGAGCGACATTAAAATAAAAAGCCTAGATACAAAACAAAAAAAAAACAAGCAAAAATGCATAAAAGAAATAAACAGTGACAAGAAAAGAAAACTATGCAGAAGATATATTAGGGATTCAAACTTATAATTAATCCACAAAATAAATAAATTGTGACTAGTTTAAGATGCTAGCCTATAGATTTAAACAAGCCCTTGAATCATAAGTTCCTTTAATTTTAGATAAATTTAACAAGTTTTAAAAAATCCATAACTACATGACAACTTAGAATAAGCTCTTTAGATTTAATTGCGCAACGGCTTTAAGTACTAGGAAACGATTAACTTAAGCCACAATTTTGCAAGTTCAGATTGTGTAACTTAGAGAATTGGAATCCTAGATTAATTAGTTAAGTTTACTGACAAAATCAATTAATTTATTGCTACTTGTAGTATTAACTATGGACGATTACATATCACTAGCTTCTACTTAGCAAATGAACTATAAATTATATTTAGGATGACCAATCCTATTAATTAATTCCTAATTCGTGTCATTTAACTAAAATTTCAATTCAACTTTGACCTAAATCACAATACCTAATTGAATCATATTCAATTCTTACAATTATTAAGCCAAAATCCCATTAATATCTTTTAATTCAAGACAAATCTAGCCTATGAAATTAACACAAACAAATAATAAACAGAAAATAACCATAATAAAAGAACACAAATAAAGGCTAAAAAATAAAGAACAACACTTATGGAAAATTAAACTAGGCATCCATTAATCAAAACCTTAAGTTCATATAATAGAAAGGCATAAAACATAACATAAACATTACAACTAAGGAAAGCATTAAACTAATGAGCTATAAATGAAAGCATTTAGCATTAGACAAAAAGAATTTGAAAAAAAAAAAGAAACATCCAAAGCTAATGGAAAAAAATGAACAAAACTAAGAAAGAGGAGCAAAACAAAATGAAAATCCATAGAGAGCTCTAAGGAAAACGCTATCATCCACCAAGGAAAAATTCTCCATGTTGAGGCCATCTCCACCCGTTTTCCAAGCTTTAAACA
Organism: Pinacopodium congolense; assembly: GCA_028565735.1. NCBI lineage: Eukaryota > Viridiplantae > Streptophyta > Magnoliopsida > Malpighiales > Erythroxylaceae > Pinacopodium > Pinacopodium congolense. The sequence goes on along the minus strand of JAOXYD010239661.1, from coordinate 9,787 downwards.
TTGCAACCTTCTTTATATATGGAAGGCTTTAAAACTTTTGTCCTTCAGTCACCTAGGGTTACATGCCAAGTCCATATCCTTTAAGGTTTCCTTTTAATTGCTTTTTGTTTTCTCTTATAAAGCTTGTTTAAGCTTTTGTCTTCTTCTTCAAAGCTTGTTAAAACACCATCTGTCCTTTGGCCAAGCCATCCTTTTCTTTTTTTTAAACTGATTTTGGTTTGCTCTTGGAAAGCTTTTTTTGCTTTTTGTTTTATGACTTAAAGGAGTGGGACGCATGTCCTCCTAAGAGCTCCTCCTCCTTTTAAGCTTTTCTTGCTTTATGCTTTTATGCTCCTCCTTTGCCAAGATTTTAAAATGTTTTTTTCTCTCTCTTTTAAAGCTTTAAAGCTTTTGTTTTTTAGTCTTTTTAATCATCTCCTGCAATCCACTCCTTGGAAAATCACCCACTTAAACATTTTTACTTCCTCTCTTCAATAATGTGTTTATTGCCGCCTAATAAGAGATCTCTGTTTTTCAAGCTTTCTTTGTTTCTTCAATGCCTCTTGTCCTCTTTAAAATGATTTTTTCTGCTGGTTCCAAGGAATAATTTATAATTTATTCAAAAGGGAATAACTTGTTGATTAAACATAATATAAAATAAATTAAGCATTTTTAAACTAAAAATAGGAATGAAAATAAAGTGAATTTACATATAAAAATATGATAAAACTCATTCCTAACAAATACAATCACACTTGAACTATTGTTTGTCCTCAAACAATAACTTAAATGCTTCACTTAAATAATTATGATCAATAGTTAATAGTTAATCCAGTACAACATGAATCAATCAATGCCTTTAATCCAATTCAAAAATTTCAACTCTATCATGATAAAAAACAAGTTAATTACAAACAAAGTACACAATTAATAAAAAAGTAACCCAATATGTATAGTATTTAACATTCAAGCCATTTTACATAGGTTATCACACAAACTAATCAAGGATATTCAAAACAATGAAACACAAATGAAAAAATGATACAATATGAGTTTTGAGCAATGTTTATTTGAGAGCTCATTTAACTTCTTGACGCAAAGGTGAATACTTGTTATGAATACTCCCAGTTACTAAGTTAGATCACCATCTTCAAATGGCTAAAAATACCACTCATAACTTTAATATGAGATTGGGTTAAAGCCAGCAGAGTGAGAATTGACCAATACAAACAACAATATAAGACCAATGACAAAGATGTTTTTTATTCAACAATACAAAATAAAGATGCTTTCAACAACAAACAATGAGAACACTTTTCTCTTTCTTGTTTCTTTCTTTTGTTTGCTCTTTCTTTTCTTCTTTTCTTTTTTCTTTTTCTTTTGACACTTTGTTCTAAACATTCTATTTCACATTCATATGACAAATTATACAAAATGGGCTAAAAAATTAAAGATTATACAAATGGGTCATTAAAAATACATGTAAGGTAATCAAAAGAAAAGGAAAAATGAAAAATAAAGTTAGCCTCATTTCAAGAGTTAAGCAAAGATCCTTAAATTAAAAGTATCAATTTACTTTAATTAGCACAATTAACTATTATCTAAAGATTTAAATCATTTCAAACTAACACATTTAAATCATTACCATAGAACTCATAATAACTTAAATGTGCAAAACTTTTAAACTTTGCCCCACCCCTACACTTAAATTAGACATTATCAACAATGCTTTAATCCAATGAAAGCACAAAGCAATGGAATTAAGAATACTCGCCTGGATTTGGAAGAGGCCATGAACCTTGAAAGCAAAAATGACAGTTTTCTTTTTTAAAAATAAAGCAGCACATCTTTTACGTACAACCAAAACACATAAAAACAAATAAAACACACAAAGCAAACTAACTAAAAGATATCTACAAGAGAGAAAAACCTAAAAACAAAAGTATACAAATGGGTACATTCCATCAAGTGCTTAGTTAAAGTCATAAACTTAACCTTTGGCATGTTCAACATCCTCCATTATCAAATTGATGCTTGAACCTAACAGGAAGCATGCTCAAACTTACAGATGAGCATGGAGCAACTTCTTTCAAAGCAAGCTTATAAACAACACGATGCTCTAAAGCTTTAGGGAGATGAAACTTCATTGCATCGCCATCATACTCTAGTGTCTACTCTCTTTTTTGGACATCGCCCTTCTCCCAAGATAGTCTACATAGTGGATTAGGTAATGACATTGGAGACTCTTCATCTTGCTCGTCACCTTCCACTTCTAACTTGCTTGCCCACAGCTCGTTCAATACAATGACATCTTGTAGCTGTTCTTCTTCTTGATTCTCTTCTTCCCTCATTTGCAAATGGCTAGAAAAAGGAAATGAAATTTGGTCAGTAATAATAAAAAAGGTATTACATACCATAGGAAGTTGTGCACCTTCCTTCTTTTCTTAAATTAACTCCTTTTTTTCTCCTTGTTGCTCTTGCTCTTCCTCTCTTACTTCTAGATTCCCCCATGATTTTTCACTCTCTGAAGAAATGTCGCATACCTCTTCCTCTAGTTCTCTCTCAAGTTCACTAAGCATGCTTATAGACACTTAAGCTTATATACTCTGAACCATATCTGTTAAATGGCTCAATTGATCTTTTAAGTTCTTCAAACTACTCTTCGTTTCCTAGTAGAACTGAAGAGTGCTCATCACCAAGTCGTTACGATCTCCTTCAATGACATCCCATTAGCTTGTGATGGCGATAGTAGAGATGGAGGCACATGGTGGAAATGTTCTTGATCTTGGTATTAGTTGAGTAAAGAATCGAATCCGTATTGTTGCATATCTTGTAAAGCAGGACATGTACAAAAAGGATCATTTAAAAATAACTAAACTTCACATATCTTAACTTGTTATTCATTCATCGGTATTTGCGTGGCTAAGGGTGTAAAATTTTTCACTTGATGCTATAGCCTGGAAGTAGAAACATATTAAAACACGTTATTAGGATAATAAGAATAGGAATCAAACTTAAAAGCATATTGATAATGATCCATCATCACTTAAAAGTTCTTAAATTTCAAAAAAGTTGTGAATCAAAGACAAATAAATGATAAGGTGACCAAGAATAACAAAAATGAAAAATAAAAACCAAAAACAAAGATAGCATAAGAAATAGTGAAAACATAAGTGCCAGCTCGCCATAATGGTGTTAAAAATTTGGTAAGAGATGTTACATGCTCACTAAATAATAAAATACCTAACCTAATCTAACTATATAACTAGGGCAAGTTAGGGTTGATCTCATTGAGAGTTAAGGTGAGCTAAAACTATTTCTAAAGTTGCTTAAAAGAAAATTAAAGAAAAGAAAAACTCATGGAATTGAGCAATGTTAAAATAAAAAGCATGGACACACAACGAAAGCAAAACAAACGAACAAAAATGAAAAAAAGAAATAAACAGAGACAATAAAAGAAAGTTAGTCAGAAGATATATCAGGAATTCATACTTATAATGGATCCTCGAAATAAATAAATTGTGATTAGTCTAAGATGCTAGCCTATAGATTCAAACAAGCTTTTGAATCCCAAGTTCTTCTAATTTTAAATAAATCCAATAAGCTCTAAAAGTATCCCTAACTATGCAACAATCTAGAATAAGCTCTCTAAATTTCATAGCGCAACAGCTTTAAATACTAGAGAATGACTAACCTAAGCCACAATCTTGTAAGTTTGAATTGTGTAACTTAGAAAATTGGAATCCTAGATTAGTTAGTTAAGTTTAATGATAAAACCAATTAATTTATTACTACTTGTAGTATTAATTACGAACGATTATGTATCACAAGTCTGTACCTAGAAACTGAACTAAAAATTATACCTAGGATGATCAATCATATGAACTTAATTCCTAATTCACGTCATTTAACTAGAATTCCAATTCATTCTTGACTTAAATTACAATACCCAATTGATTTCTAATCAATTCTCACAATTATTAAGCCAAAATCCCATTAATATCTTCCAACCCAAGACAAATTTAGTATAATATTATGAAATTAACCAAACAAACAATAAATAAAGAATAACCATAATAAAAGAACATAAATACGGGATGAAAAATAAAGAATAACACTATTGGAAAATTAAACTAGGCATCCATTAATCAAAACCTCAAGTTCATATAACAGAAAGGCACACAACACAACATAAACATTACAATTAAGGAAAGCATTAAACTAATGAGCTATAAACGAAAGCATTCGGCATTAGACAAAAAGCATTTGAAAAATAAAAATAAAAGAAACATCCAAATATAATGAAAAAATGATTGAAACTAAGGAAGAGGGGTAAAGCAAAATGAAAATCCATGGAGAGCTCCAAGGAAAATGATGTCATCAACCAAGGAAAAGCTCTCCATGTTGATGCCATCTCTACCCCTTTTCAAAGCTTCAAACGTTGCTTCCTTCTTTATATATGGAAGGCTTTTAAACTTTTGTCCTTTAGTTACCTAGGATTATGTACCAAGCCTTCATCCATTAAGCTTTACTTTTAATTGCTTTTTGTTTTCTCTTGTAAAGCTTGTTTAAGTTTTTGTCCTCTTCTCAGAAGCTTGTTAAAATGCCACATGTCCTTTTGCCAAACCATCCTTTGCTTTTCCTAAAACCAAATTTGACTTGCTCCTAGAAAACTTTCTTTGACTTTTGTTTTATGTCTTAAAGGAGTGGGATAGGTGTCCTTCCAAGAGCTCCTCCTCCTTTTAAGCTTTTCTTGCTTTATGCTTTTAAGTTCCTCCGTTGCCAAGCTTTTAAAACGTTTTTTTATCTCTCTCCTTTAAAGCTTTAAAGCTTTTGTTTTCAAGTATTTTTAAACCATCTCTTGCCATCCACTCCTTGGAATGCTCACTCACTTAGACATTTTTGCTCCCTCTCTTTAATAATGTGTTTGATGCTGCCTAAGGAGAGCTCTCTCTTTTTCAAGCTTTCTTTGTTTCTTTAACGCCTTTTGTCCTCTTTATAAAATAATTTTTCCTGCTAACTCCAAGGATTAATCTATAATTCATTCAAAATAGGGTAACCTATTGATTAAGCATAATATAACACACATTAAGCATTTTTAAACCAACAATAGGAATGAAATTAAGTGGATTTGCATACAAAAATATGATAAAACTCATTCCTATCAACGTATCACCAATTGATACCATATTTTGCACTCCTCACTTGATTCAATAATGTTTTTGCCTAGTTAGCTTATGTGAGGGATTTTTTGGTGATTTTTTCATTTCCACTTTGTTGTTGGAGGTACTAATTTTTGCTTCCCTTACATGAAATTTATATGATAATAATTGATATTGACTTACAAAATAAGAAAATCAATATGCTCTATGTATTTATATAAACTTAGGTCCTTAAAGGTTAGTTTTCATACCTTTTTCTACTCATATTCTTAATGATTTTCTTAAAACTCTTTATAATAAAGTAAACGTTATCTACATGCTCAAAATCGTCATAAAAATAATATCTCAAATATGCATGATTATGAATCCTATGATTCTTTTGCATAAATGCAGTCTAAGGCTTTATTTCATTGTACACTCTCTTTAGATAATGGTAAGAGCTTGGCTATATATGGGCTCTACTTACAAAATTCTATTTATATATATTTAATGAACATGAAACATGTCAGTTTGTCTAAAAAAAAGGCCTAATAAACGAAAGTGTGCCATTATACATACTATAAGGCCTAGATAAATGAGGGTGAGGGCCAAAGAAATGTCAGTCATCTTGTGTCCTTCTATAAAATGACTTTTATTTTCTAAGTGAATATACCTCTTAAGATATGAATGAGAAATATTCCTAATGTTTTATATATGCATATACAGAGCTTGAAAATGTTTAGGACCATATTTCCAAACATAAGGCTTAAATGCATCTTATTTGATTTGCGCATTTCTATAAAAATTATGCCTATTTTTTTTTAATGTACTTCCTTTCTAGATTTTATTCTTACTCTATATATAAATGCATGATATTGTCTCTTAGGTTTGGATCTTGAAGTTAATGCTACATTTTCAAAAATCAGTCTACATACATTCTCATGCTCTAAGTTCTTACCCTTCACAAAAGTTGTTTGACATTAGTAGTCACACTTCCTTGAGCGAACCCTAGGTCATGCCTATCATTAGAAGCCTTATGAGTCTCAAGTATGCAATCTATTTTTTTTATATAGTTTATGAATTTTTCCAATGATTCCTTAAGAGCATTTATTTACTTTTTGAGAGACTCATTTTTCATTCATTAATTTCTTCCTATCATTATTTTGCTTGGTTACTTTCATAGTCCCAGATTCCAATATTCCATGCATCTCATTTTTCAACCAATTATTCTCTAGCATGCATTAATTTAAATGCTTCAATGTCTCTTTATGTTTGAAATAAAGTGTCTTCCTTCTAATGTTCATGATTTCCAAACATTTAACTATCTCATCACAAGATAAATTATTATTACTATTATCATTAACATAACTATTAAAAGAGTTTAAGTTAAAGAATACATCATCCTCATTATTGTGAGAGCTTGAGCAAGCAGGCTTTTTATCATCCTTGATGACCATTAGGATTTCTAAATGTTCACTTTCTACTTCTTCTACTTGATGGCTACCTATATAAATATCATCCGATCTACATCAAATCTCATTAACAAATTTACACATCGAAACTTTATCAAAAATATTTCTATCTAATGCACAACATAAGATATACAAGGCATTTATATTTAAAGAAAGAAGTTTCATATTAGTGTCATCCCATTCTTTGTCTAATTTCGGAAGTTTTGATCATAAACTACTTTTGTAGGAATAAAGGGACCATTAGAACAATTTCCCATAAATCTAAGGCCCATTTGGTTCAGCTTTTAGTTTTAGTTTTTGATTTTGATTTTTGATTTTTGATTATTGCTTTTAATTTTTTAATTTTTGTTTTGTGTTGTTGTTTTATATTTTTGTTTTTTATTATTATTTCCATCTTGGGAGAAAAGACAAAATAGAAATTGAAATCATGTATGGTTTACAATTTTGACACAAAATTTAGATTGATTAACTTATGATAAAATGTTTTTTTAAGTGTTTAGAATGTATTTTACAATGTTTTAAAATTAACATAAGAGTTTAAAAATAATATTTACACATAACATTAAATATAATTTCATTTAATTAAGAATAATTTCAAAGATTGCATTAACTCAATATAGGTGGATTGTAAAATATATTCAATTTTGTTACCACATATTAATCAATGAGACATTATTTATATTAATAAAAGGTTCTCATTCATGAAGTTAAATAATTTAATCAATTTACAAATATGTCATATACCAAACTTTATATAAAGTTATCTGTACATTAAGTTACATAAACATCACATTGATTAATTGATTTTTCTCGAAGATAATCATTCCATATTGTTCAGCGATTGCATATCGCAATCAAGATATAGTCTGAAGATGTGCAAGAGTTGTATTATACTTAACATGTGAACTTGCTCCTCCATTTACAATTTTGTGGAATACAACAAGTAATAACAATGAATTTTACTTGATCATATTGTATCTAGGCATGTTTAATAGTATAGGAAATCTTGCTTTTAAAATGCCATAACATCTTTCAATAAAATTTCTCAATGATGAATGCCTATAGTTGAACAATTTTTCTTGACCTAATAATCTTCCTTGTCTTTAAAAATCTTGTAAATTATATCTTTCACCACGATATAATGAAATAAACCTAAACATGTTAGCTTATCTTGAGTCGATCAATTATAATTTATCTAAACACATTAACAGCGTAATATTAATAAATTAGATTCATAAATCAGAACAACTAACCATGAAATTAATATATGTAATACCTTGTGGAAGCATTAGAAATTGACTTTTCGAATATTTGACCACTTTAAAAAGAATTCGAGAGTCATTAACAATACCCTCATATCTAGCCATTGTGTTAGATCAACACTTTTATCTATATATATATATATATATCCATTCACATGTTGGAACATATGCATGGATATACGTAGTAGCCATGGCTCCGACGTGGTCCTATAGAATTAAAGAATGTCTTTATAATGAAAACTTACTATGATGAACAATTTTTTTATGAAAATAATTGGTATAATTATACCTTAAAATATAGAAAGTATTTTGGATTATATTTAATCTCAATAGGTATTATGTCAAATGAAGGCAGAGTAATGAAATTTTTAGCTACTCTATTGAATGCATGTAAGACGTGTTGGAAATGATGTGAAATTGTCTACATGGAATATTAAAAAGCTATGCATTAAGTTTCATTGTGGCCGAGAGTCATTAAGAACATTGCTACTTATTCTTCCATGACCACATTTCTTGTAAGTTTCAATCCGCTATAATTTGTCGACTCATTACACAAATTTAAGAAAATCGTCATAGACATTCTTAAATTCTCATAAATGCTGACAAGATTACCATTTAAAAGCTTATGTACCCAATTATATCCATTAATTGCTGAAGTTCGACATGCTTGCTTACATAAATGATAAGGATCCTTTCCATATAATACAATATAATGGTTTCTTGAACTATTTTATTATCTGAACCCAAAGACAAATCCGAATCTACCTATCTACAATATCAAAGCGATTTTACCAAAGGTTCGTATAAGTGATTTATATATAACAAACAAAATTTTAAAAAATCTATAAAACATCCAATTTCAAACAAACATACCAAAAAAAAATCCTAAACATTCATTCATGTCAAGCAAACATCCTAAACATGCATGTATAACAAAGTCATTATGTTTAACAAGTCAATCAACTAAACCATGCATACATAACAAAAACCAATTCTGTTCTATAATACTAAACAACTAAATATAACCCATAAGTTAATCTAAATACTAGAGCAAATGATCAAGAACTACAAATACTTAACCCTATCCAACTTCCTATACTCTGACATTTTCAACAAGACATCCCACATCACTAGATTCTTATGAAAAAACTTCACATCTTTGGTATATCGAGAACCCTCCACTGGTAATTCTTCCAACACATTCAGGACTTCCATGATGTCATCATACTCTCACTATCGTGTTAAACGTGTACCAGTGTCCCCAGTAGAAGATGATGATGTTCCCATCTTTTCCTCATAGATTTCTAGTTTCTTCCTTAAATTTTTTTGTTATTGATCTCAACACATCTTCAAGCATGAATTTCCTATTCGTCTTACCCTTGTTCTTCATTGGACATTTTCCTTTCCTTTAACTTGGACCAGTAACTTCTTCATCCTCCTTATTTAAAGATTTGTCTTCCTTATTGCCAATTCTGAGAGCTATATCATCACTAAATGATGGAGATTTGTTTGAAGGATAGGCATGCACGCTTGCTGTAGCAGTATCTCCAAATATGACTCACAAGTCTAAAAGATAAAACAAACATATATTATACCTTAAACAAAATATCCCAACATTCATCTTCTGTAGTTATTTCATCAGTAATGGAGTTATATCTAATCCCAGTTTATTGGATTAAGTTCTTGAAATTTTTCATATGGGTCCTCAATTTATTATACTTATTCTTCAGTTTAGTGTTAGAATAATCCTTGCCAAATATCATTTGTAAACCACTCTTGATGTTCTTCTAACTAGGTTTAGAAAAGGTAATCATCATTCTATTACCCTTTTTCACTTCCTCAACCGCTAATTTGATCAAATACATCTCGATTTGATCATTCCAAACCCCTTCCTTGTCAGACATCTCTACGCACTCAATAGAAATATACATAT
>JAOXYD010239652.1:0-17217 GCA_028565735.1 Pinacopodium congolense | reverse complement strand
GGCTGCTTCTGATTTTCTGGTTTTTTTTTTAACTTTTAATTTTTAAATTTAATTTACCTACACAAAAATAAATGCACCAACAAAAATTAATTCTAACCCAACATTAATAATTAAATAATCAAAAACATAAAACACAAATAAAAACACTTAAATAAATAAACCAAACTCTAATTTAACACTAAACACAAACAAAATAATAAATAAAACTATACTAAACAAAAACACACAAAATAAATATTAAAACACAATAAAAACAACATATTATGCAATGAACACATGCAAAACACTTAGAAAAACACATACAAAAACACAATTATCATTCTTTAATCATGCTCAGGTTGCGACTCATCAATAAATAACAAAGATTACTCAAATGTAGCCTTATTAATCCAAGAATAATCAGGGTGATTCATCCAACTAGAGAGGTAATCATCTAAGCTTTTCAAATACTGTTAATCATGAAAAGGTAAAGCTTTTTCAAAATAAGATGGATTCAGCCAACAAAACTCAGGGTATTCTAATGAATTAGGGGTATAGGTATCAAATTGTTTGAAATGATTTGTCCAACTATCGCCTCATTTAGCTTCATCTTCAGGCTTATACCATTGGTAATCATATCAATGGTCTATTGCCTCCATATCTTCTTCATATCTAAAGTAAATCACCAAAAGACAACTCTCCTCACAAACAAAGATGATAAACAAAATTAATGGGGAAAGAAATTGTGAATCTAAACATCAAACTAACATTAAAAAATATAAGAAAATAATACAAGTAAAAAAAATTTAGAGTAATTGACACCGATATGTTCCTAATATTACAATTACTTTAACGATACCAAAACCTTGATTGTAGTTAATCATACATAAAATTAGATCAAATAAATCTATCTTTTATCACATAAATTCACAATTAATTTGAGACCAACTTTTTGATAAGTGCACCGGTTACAATAAGTAATATAGTGGAGTGTTTTTAATATTTTGAATATCAATCTCACGAAGAAGTGTGTATATGATGCAAGTACTAGCTCAATCAGATTACAATTATCTAGAGAAATACATAATTATAAATGAAGAAAAAAAATAAAAAAACACACCTGGAAAGTCTAGAAAAATTATAATCAATTGTAAAGAGTTTAAGGTTGCTTTTTCCTAAATTATCCAGTTAAAGCTTTAGCGATTGATGATTTAGTTGATGGATTAATGATGCTTAATCTAGGGTATCTTCACTAAATCAATACAATGTTATGGTTAAGACTCCAATTTATCTCTATTGATCATATCTTAAATTTTCTTCATGCATCAGACTTAGGTAATAGACTTAAAGATCAAGAAGTCTAGTCCTAAAATTTCCTATTTCAAAACTAGCACCCTTTTAATTAACCAGAGTTTGGTTATGCATTGATTTAAACCGCGTTGTTTATTGATTTATCTAATAACCTAGGTATATTTCTCATATTCTAGATTATCTACTGACTTTGTCCTAAGTGATCAGTTTAAGACAAGCATTAGCCATTCAATAAATAAAGATCAACTTACTAATCATGCATTAACCATTAATTAACACATTTAGCCATAAATTAATACATTTAACAACCCAGATTTATTGAAATTAAACATTAAGCACAGAAATTAATCAAAAAATAGGAAAATATTAACTTAAACAATAATACTTCGATTAATTCACAAATAAAACTATAATACATAAGATTAAAGTTTAGAATTCACCAAAGATGGATATGAGATGATTAAATAACCCTAATCCATGTGATTACAGTTTTTGGATCCAAAAAACAACCTATAAACATGATTTACAAAAGATTGAAACCAAAAACAACTTAAAACTAATCTAGTACTAACTTAGATATGAAAACAAGAAAGAAAAACATTTCTAAAGTATAAAACTCTTTGCTCTGGATCTTGGAGAACGTCTTTAACTTATAGGGAAGCAGCTGTAGCAAACAAAAGGAGATAGTAGTTGCAATTATTAAAGAACAAGGTAGAAAACACATCTGTCGACTCTATATGGATATCTAGCTGAAGTAATATGACAGATTAGAAACCACCGTATACATCCAGTTCTTCATAGCTATACGAGGGGTTCTCAGGAGCAATACGGTGGGTTTGCCAGGACACCGTATTGGTCCTGAACTTTGATACTTTTACCTCTTTTTCCTCATTTCTTCAATTATTCACATCAACCTATAAATTACACATTTTAAAACATAAATTAAACATTTAAACACTCAAATGAGATCAAATTTACATTAAATGACATTCAATAAGACTATCAATTTACCTCTAAATATAAGCCTAGCTCAGTTATTTCTATAATAAGACCTTCCACCATTTTTATCTTACAAATCATACATAGTGTACTAATAAGAAAATTATGAATAAAGATATTTAACTTATTTTTCAAGAGCAGTTGAAGTTTCTTTTATATAATTTCGTTTCATAAACTTATCTATCGAAGCATTATATGTAACTTCATTAGGTTTTAAGCTCATTGCATTTTTTATCCAAAAACAATTTGAACTCTCCCATCATTGCATTTTTTTATCCAACAATAATTTGATCTCTCCTGTTCATTTTTGGTTTCAAAATCAATCAAGCAATATAGCGTAAGTATAATTATCTGAAATCAAACACTTTCCTCTTATGTAAATTTTCAAGTTATTAGCTTCTTGAATATACCCAACTAAACAAAATCTACAAGTACCACATTTTAAGTAGCTAGATTATGACTTTAAACTTTCTCTTCCATTTTAAAAATCATAAGTAATTTTGCTTAATATTACTAGCTTTATAACCTATATACCATAAAAAATCATGACTCCAAAACTATGATAAATAATGTTAACAAAACTTTGAAAATCTCACCAAGAGAATGGTAGGAATATGTCATATTCTCAATGTATTGCCCTCCAATTCCATATGCCTAAACCCATAATTCCTCATTCAAAATAAGCCTTAAATCATAAGCAATAATAATCAAATCCCTAATTTAAAGATAATAATAATCAAATCCCTTCATTCATTCCTTTAAGTAACTCAAAATTCCGTTCCTATAAATCTCAACGAATCATATATCAAAGGTTAATCATTACCACACAAATGTATCAACTAATCAAAATAAATTGGAAATGAAACATTAACCATTCTATCATAATATTCAATAAGATTATCTATCACATAACACATATTTATACAATGATATTAATAAAAACTCAAGTACTAAGGAAAACTCAACTCCACTATTTACTTCCAAAAAATTTAACTGGTAAGAAGTAAGATACCAATGCAATAAGGGTAATTAAAATGTATCTTTTACATAACACATTTTAGAGAAAAAAAAAGCATGTCAAACATCTATCTTATGTTATTTAACTAAATAATGATCACAAAATCACATCGATCATGCACATTGGATACATAACAATCATATACAAAATCATATTCTTTAATGAGTATTAAATTAAATTTTTATCTTTATTTTAATTATTGTCCTACTTAACCTATTTGGATTACATTTAGTAGTCTACAACCTATCTTATCATCTCATCATCATATATTAATCTCGATGTGGAATACATAAATTAATATATCATGCATAAGTTACTTCTCCATCATATCAAGTAACCCATAACCCTCACTACTTAGAATCCCTAACATCACTCTAATGCCTAGTTAAAGCGCACATGATATACTCAAGAAAAAGGATATCTTGACACTTGCTTCATAGGAAATGCATATTAAAATCCTCATAATTTAATATCACGTTTCATACTATCACATAAATTGATAATTGCATATATTTTCATACCATCACATAAATTGATCATTGTCATAGGCAAGCCACTATTATAATATCCAATTCAATTTCTCAAAATCTTACAGTTATGTCTGATCTTTCCTTGTCAAAATATTCTATATTCATATGTTGTTTTATAAATTTATGTATTCATGTATATTTTGTAATTTATACAACACGTTTTATACCTATGAAATCAAAATTATGCCATACATCATAAAACACTAATAGAATGTGATTCATAAAATTGTATCTTCCACTTAATCCAAATGATATATTTATAATTTCTAAAAATTGATAATGTCACATAACATATATTCCACATTTTAAAGATATATATAATAATTCCATTTTTATATTAACTTCATCTTATTCTCATAACTAGAAAAAATAACCCAATATTCATTCCATATTTAATATAAACCTATCCTCCTATAAAAATGGTTGCTAGGATTACAACTTAATCAAATGAGGACTAAGCACATACTTATATCGATTAACTTCCACATCTCTTATTGAAATAGTGGTCAATGTTAGGACTAATCTATATAGATAGCTTCATAAGAAAACCTTAGAGCATGGATGAGAATGCAGCCACTTTGAAAGGACTTTGATTAGCTTAAGTGTGTGTTGAAGCCAAATTGAACCAAAAGCTACTTGACACCATACCTATCAAAACATTAGGGATAAAAAAATTTTAGTGGAGGATGAGGTTTTGGTAAGCTATTAGGCATTAAAAAAAAGCAAAAATAATGGAGGAAAATAAAAAATATATTTGTGAAAGGTGATTATTGGAAATTAATGGGATTCACTCCCTAAGATCAACAAGAACATACAAGCAATAAGAATGTAGATGATGCACACAAAAAATGCCAAAAGGTATAGTAAACTTTGAAAGTAGGGAAATTAATTCTATACAAAGGTTGAAAATCTAGTACAATTGGTAATGCTAATAATGAAGTAGAGGAGACTTACCCTAATGAAAATGCAGATCACAGAGAAATTTTTAAGTATAAAGTTATGGGATTGACCTAATGAGTTAGTCAACCTCTAAGGATGAAGATGGCACGATTTTCCCTCTAATAGAGACTAAAATTATGGATACCAATCATAAAGTAAATTCAGGATTTGAACATATGACTCGTAAGGTAGCCACACAGTGTCAATCAGACATAAAGGAGAAATTGGTCAACTTTCCTGATGGCGAAGACTGTAATAGTGAAGACTATAATAGTGGATATTGATAAATCAAAAGGTTTTAAAAGGGTCCTAAGAAGGAAACATAATAGGAAATCCAATGCTAGAGGGATCTAGCCTTGCATGCCTTTTATCAGTTATGTTTATAATTACCTGGATTATGAGAGGGCTTAATAACCATCTTAAACAACATGCCCTTTTGAACTATATGTCAACTATTAATACAATGATAGTTATACTTTTAAAACCTAAAATAAATTCTCAATACTGCAAGAAGCTTTGGTTTATTTATTAGAACTAGATTACCATAACTAATCATCAATTTCATGTTAATGATAGGATAGTGATTTGATCCAAACCAAATGGAAGTGTTGAGCTTTACAACTACTGATCAACAAGTTAAATTGAACATAAGAATTAAGGCTACTTGATAGAGATTTGTATTTCATTTATCTATGCTTCCAATTTTTCTTTTTAGAAGAATAAATTATAGAGAACATTATAGGAGCTTAGCAATAGGATGGGTTCTCTTCAGTTGCTGAGGATTTCAATTTAACCTTTTTTTTCCTTTAAAATCAGAAGGTAGTCACTCAATCATTTTAACTTATAAGGATTTTAGGGAGTGTATTGCTAAGGTTAGTATCACAAACCTTATATTTGTGGTAGCTACTTCACATAGAGAAATAAGTAAGAGGGCTTAATAAAAAAGAAGTTGGATAGAGCTATAGTCAATGCATATTGGTTGCGTTCTTTTCTATAACAGAAAGGCATATTTCAATAAGCCACACATGTCAAACCATTAATCTATATAGATACACAGTTTAACTAATGGAAAAATTAGGTTATGTTCCTTCAATATAACAATTGCTTGATTGATAGGGAAGGACTTCATAAGACTATCACAAAGGGTATAGAGACTGAAGTGTAAGGCTATGATCAATTAAAATGTGTCAACATGCTACAAGTTATAAAAAATAAGCTTAAAAGACATAATTTGGAATTCCACAGTAGCATGAAGAGAGATATTACAGATGCAAAAGCTAGTCTACTAATGATTTAGGAGGAGCTGACCAAAGATCTTAGTAAATATAATAAAATTCATGATGAGAAGTTAGCATTGAAGAAATATATGGAGGCATTAAATGCTCATCATTCCCTGCTAAGACAAAGTTCAAAAGTGTAGTGACTGTGAAATGGAGATACAAATTCTAGCTTCTACTATCATACAATCCTCTTCAAGAAAAATACCAATGGATTATTCTTTCATAAATCATGGCACAAGCTAAACAACTTGGTTACAGAGGCTATCTTAAAGATTTTTAGAATTGGGAAATTGTTGTGAGTTATAAATAATCAAGACTTTAGGTTAATATCTTTTTGCAATAACATTCATAAGATCATCTCAAAGATGTTGGCTTCAAGATTGAAATCTATTATGAACTTTATAATAAATCCAACGCAGGCTATTTTTATAAGAGCAAGGCTTACTATGGATAACATTGCAATTGCTCAAAAGATTTTAAGGACTATCAATGAACTAATGGCCCTAAGAACTATTCACTTAAAATATACTTCCAAAGATCTTATGATTTCTTGGATTGGAACTTTATTTTGTAAGTTATGAAAGATTTTGGATTTCCATAAATATTCATCAAATGGATCAAACAATGTCTCATAATAGCCTTTTATAATGTTTTGGTGGATTGAGAACCAAATTTCTTCTTTAAAGGAAGAACGGGACTTAGACAAGGGAATCCTATCCCCATTTAATTGTTCACCATTTGTAAGAAGCATTTCATAGGCTTATAGCTTATAAAAACATCTTCTAATATAGGTTTTATATTGAAGGATGTTCTAATAGAGTTTAAGACGATCTCTAGACTTTCTATTAATCAACAAAAGAGCATAATCTATGTTTTTTTAGGAGCAAAGAACCTATCAAACCAAATTTTCTAGTGGCTAAATATGAAGGTCTCTCAACTTCCTTTTGATTACTTGGGGATTCTTATAACACCTGGTAAACCAGCCTTCAAGATTTACACTCCATTAATAGGGAAGATTCAAAGAACAATTAAGTCTTGGTGTAATAAGAACTTATTTTTGCTACGAGGTTACAATTGGTTATATCAATGCTATCTCAAATTACATCTCACTAGACTTGCTTAATTGTACTCCCTAAGAAATTAACTAAATAAATTGATAGAATTTCAAGGAACTTCCTATGAATAGGTCAAGCATTTAATAAAGGATATGTAAAAGTGAAAATGATAGGGTTGAATTATATGGTATGTTTATATGTATTTCAATATGAATTTAACTCTATTTTATTTCCTAAATTCCTAATTTATGTTTATATTATGTTTTGATGCAGATTTAATTATTAGATACAAATTTATATAGAAAAGAAGAAGATTAAAAGTGATTTGAAGCATTGAAGAGGATTCTTGCAATTGAATTAAGAGGTCTTGCATTTTAAAGGCTCCAAAATGACATCAACCAAGGAAGAATATGGAAGAAGCTACGAAGGCTTGCTTTTTATCCAAATGCAACACACTTAAGGCAAAACGGTAGAGGACATGTATGGGTTTTTAATTAACAAAAGACCTAAAGACAAGAGAGGGGACGTTTTGAACACAAGGTTGTTGACAACTGTATAAGGAGAGAACAAAACAAAAACACAAAAGGAGAGAAGAGGGACAACTTGGAGAGTTGGCTAGACAAAGGTGGGGACGGCTTCATCATCACAAAAGGTGGGACTCTCTCCTCTCTTGGCAAGGTGGGAAGTTTTTGTCTTTATCTAAATAATTAGGAATGTTTTGGGAGTGAAGCCATAGGCTTGGCTTAAGTGGACAGTGATGGCATGGAGAATTTCCTCTCCTGGTGCGAGACTTGACCAAGAATAAATGATGAAGACTTGTCAATGGTAGAGTCGAATACACTAAAGCATAGAGAGCTTTCCCCCTTCAATCAACAATTATGGCTTTCTTAACGTTGTTATTTTAATTGCTGCATTTAACCATAGCTTGAGTTGTTGTTTGCAAATGAATTGTTTTACATCTATTATGTTCGAATATTGATAGTTTAGCTGAGGTTTATGCTTTCTCATGTATGTTTGAATCTTAAGCTTGGTTTAGTCATGTGTGATGCTTTGTTAAATCATTTATTTCCATATTTCTATTTTTTTTTATTTTCAAACTCATACATTGAATGATAATATTTCAAATTTATTTTGATCAACTATTAATTTGTTTAAAGTTTTATTTCATTTAGTTTCAATTATCTATATAATGTTTAGTTCACCTTTGTTTAGTAGTTATTTTCTATACATGTTCTTAAGCTTTAATTCATTTAAATTTCATTTTTTGTTTAATTTTTAGAATCTGGAATTTTTTAAAAAAATGTTAAATTGGGCCTTAGCTAATTAAGTTCTACATAATTGCTTATTAATTGAAGTAACATAAGTTTTCAGTAGATAAAGTGTTGAATTTGATTTCTTAGTTTAGTTATTAATTTTATAGCTTTTGTTTTAATTAATTAAGTATGATTTATGTTCATTTAATCGTTGTTTTAAGTATTTTAAACATGTGTGGCTAGTCTTTTTAGAGGTTTGGAGATATTAGAAGGATGAAAGGATGAAAATTGTGAGAATGGAGTTGAAGTATGCTTAATTAGATGCTTGTTTGTCTGGGTTGGTTTGGGTCTTAAGTTACATTTCATAAATTAGGAGTTATCTCTAAGCTTGATCACCCTTTAGGTAATTTTCTAATCCAAAAGCTAAGGTTAAGCGTGTGATACGCAATAGTCCATGGCAATCCCGAAAGTAGCAATAGGTTAGTTGAATTTTTTGAGATACTTAATCAACTTAGCTAAGGTTCCATACCTTTAGGTTACACCTTCCGAGCTTGTTAGTAGGTGGCCTAAGATAGTCATTCCTTAATACCTAAAGCATCTTCACTATTAAATTTAGACAGCTTATTCTAGATTAGAGATGGGGATAGGGGCATTTCTAGAACTTGTTAGAATTTTCTAACTTATAGGAACTAAGAGCTTGAGAGCTTATTCGAGCCTATAGGCTAACACTATGACTAGAGTACCTTTTATTTAGATTTTAGGACCAATGATCATCCCAAAATCCTAAAGATATCTCCAACCCACTTCTTTACTATTGTTATTAGTCATAATTAAATTTTCTTTGTGTTTGTTTCTTTATTTATGTCTTTTGCATCTTATTTTATCTTGCTTTCATCTCTTTAGGGAGTTTTATTTTTCTTTTCTTGCAACATTTGAAATAACATTTACATCTTGACTCTCTATGGTTTGACCCTATCTTGCCATTAGTGCATAGTTTGGATAGTTATGAATTTATTATTTGATAGCTTTTGACGAGCTTACCAAATTTTTGGCACCAATACTTAGGAGCCACTAACATGGATTTTATTCTCTACCATCATCCTATCAAGATCATCTATAGGCTTCACCTACATCTTTACCTCTAACATCGCCTTCACAAGTTGATGGGGTGTCATTGGAGGAGATCGTAAAGAGTCTAGCTACAATCACTCTTCACTTCTAACAAGAATCGAGGAATGGCTTAAAGGAATTAGAAGATCAAGTAAGCCAATTGGCTGCAGTAATAACGAGCCTAGAAGACCAAGTTTCCTCAAGCACACCTAGCCAACTAGAGGAAGGTTAAAGCGTGATGACATGTGCGATTTCACCAAAGGGTGGAGAACAGCAAGAGCAAGATGAACACATCGAAGAAAAGGAAGTGTTATTGGAAGTGAAGGAGGATGATACGCCTCCTAAGGTAAGTAGTACTTCTTTTAGTATTACTAACTACATTTTTAGTCCTTTTCTTAGCAGGTTTGAGAAAGAAGAAGAAGAGGAGGAGAAGAACAAAGAAGGAGAGGAGAAGATAGAAGTAAAAGAGAAGAAGAGTGAGCAAGAGCAATAGGAGGGTCACGATCATGAGAAGCAGAAGCAATTTAAATTCTAGAACGAGTTGTGTGCGAACAAGTGGGAGCTAAAAGGTGATGAGCAGAATGTCGAGTCTTCAAAAGCATTTCCTACACTACTAGGGAGACCAATCTGTTAGAAGGGAGATGTCAATGGAGGCGAGTGGAGCATGGAGTATGATAGTGTCATGATGCAATTCTACTCTAATCCTATCCGACATAAAACTGAAAATGAGACTGCTTTGAAGGAAGTTGCTCCAAGCTCATCTCTGAATTTGAGCATACTTCATGTCGGGCTCAAGTATCCATTCGATAATGGATGATGTTGAACATGCAAAAAATCATGATTATGACCTTACCTAAGTATTTGATGGGAGGCACTCCATCCGTATACTTTTATTTTATATGTTTTGTTCTTTTATAAATATCTTTTGGTTGGTTTGTTTTATGTTTTTTATTTGTTTTTGTGTGTTTGGTTGTAGGTGTAAAGTTGAGCTGCCTTATTCTTCAGGAAGGAAGCTTCTATCTCCGTTCTTAAGGTCCATTAAGCTTCTTCGATCTGGGGGAACACTTTTGTTCCTACCTCCTTATGCATGTGTTTTCATTACTTTTAGGACATTAGAGACAATGTCCATTATAAGTGTAGGGGTGAGACAATTTAAAAATTTTCTACACTAAAACTATTATGAGTTTGACGGTTATAATTTGAATATGATAGCTTCAAATGAGTTTGATCTTTAGTTGTTACATAATTGCAGTATGGGAAGGCATGCTTTTAATTTGGTGAACAATGATTGATTCTTGATTGATTTCTAACACTTAAGGCCTTGTTTAGTATTACTACCATTTCTTGTTTTTGTTTCTGGTTTTTAAAAACACATAAACTAATAAAAATAACAAAGAAACTGAAAAAGACAATATACTAATATAGCACAGAAACTCATAAAATAACACAAAAACCAATAACAATATCACATAAACCAATACACTTACACAAAAACAAAAATAAAAAACAGAAACAAGAAGTGATACCAAACGTGCTGTAAGTTTTTCGTTTTTTTTTCTTGAGTGCTTGCAAATGTATAATATTTGATGTTGAAGTACATTTTGTATAGTTTATCATAAGAATGTGGAATAGGATGTTTAAAATAATTTGTCAAAAAAAGAGAAAAAAGAAAAAAGAAAGAAAAAGAAAAAGAAAAAGGAAAAAAGACTAATAAAAAAAGAAAGAAAGAAAAGAAGAAGAAGCAAAAAGAAACATCATCTTTGAACTTGCATTGTTGAATAAAAAAAGCATCTTTGTTTTTATTGATGAATAAATAGTTTCTTCGTTGCTTTTGTGTTTTTGTGTTTTAGGTAATTCTCATTCTGCTGGCTTCAACCTAAGTTTTCCGTTGGCTTCATCCAACTTTTAGCTATTTGAGATAATGATCTAACCTAATAATCAAGAGGTTTTTACCTTCGCATCAAAAGGTTAGATAACTTTTCAAATAGACATTGTTCAAAACTCAATTTGTTTTGTATTTTCAATTGTGTTTTTGTGCATTTTAAACATCCTTGACCATATTCATGTGATAGCTATGCAAAATGATTTAAACGTTTGATATTATTTATATGGATTGCTTCTCACTAACTTTGTGTGTTTGCATATGATTAACTATGTTTTTAGTCATGAAAGAATTGAGATTTGCAAACTAGATTAAAGGCATAAATTTGTTTTTTTTTTGTACTCAATTAGCTTTTGACTTTGGATTGAGATTGCTTGAGTAGAATATTTAAATCATTGCTTGAGGGCAAACAATGGTTCAAATGTGTGGGTATTTGATATAATTGAAATATATTAAATTTTCATATACTTTTTAATGTCATTTCAATTCTATTTTTGTGTTTAAATGTTTAATTTGTATTCTTTTAGAATTTTCATGTAGATATGATAATAAAACACAAATATAAACTAAAAGCATGAATTTTGGAATACAAAGGAAACAAAAAGCAAAGAAAGCATTTAAAAGTATGAGCAAAATGGCAACAAGCAATACATTTTAAGCAAGCAAAGGAGAGGGTTTCTAAACTTGGAAAAACATGCTTCCTAATACATCCAAAAGACAAAGGCCAAAGAAAGAAAGCTTCTGCGAGAAAGCTCATCGTATTAAGCCAAAGGAGCGATTGAATGAGACACGTGTCATCTTCTTAAAGCTTTATCTTGGTTTTTAAAGAAAAGGAGAAGAGGAAAAAAATCTGTAAAGATGGGACACGTGTGTTCTTCTAAGAAGACATTAAAAAAAAGAGAAAAGCTTGTAAAAACTTTGCTTAAACGGCAACAATTCATACATTAGAGGAAGCAAGCTTTACATTTCAATACGGTAGCACATTATAGAAAAGAGGAGGCTGGTTTTGTTTTGTTTTTTAGTGCATAAAGCCCTAGGAATAAAAAGAAGTCAAAAGCTTTTAAAGCTGAAAAGAGGGACGACATTGAAAGGCTTGAACTTTGGAGCTCATGCTTGCTTGGCTTGCAGTTGGAACTTACTTGCAAGTGACGACAACATATGCATTGGAGAGGAGACCTTGCTTTCCAAGAAAAGAGAAGTTGGCATCACCATTTTTGGAAGCTTTCCTTGGTATTTTGGCTTCATCATTTTCTTGGCCATTTATTGGGTTTCTTTTTTGTTTTTTTTATTTACTTTATTCGTTTTTAGCTCTTGCCTTGGTTATTTGTTTTCATTTTCAATTGCTTTAAGTTTACATTACCGAATGCTTTTTTTTAGTTCACTAGTTTAATATTTTCTTATGTATTAAAATTTAAGTTTTATGTTATTGTTATTATCTTTATTAAGTGTTAAGTTTTTATTTCTTAAGTTTTCATTTATGCTTATATCTTTGGTTAATTTATATTTGATAATAATTTGTGTACTTGTTCTTATGATTTTAATTGTTTATATTTCAATGTTTGTTCAATTTATATATATTGAATTTTTATTTAAAGTTTTAGTTTTAGTTTAGTTGAATTAAGGTTTAGTTAATTAATTAATAGTTTAAGTAATTTGTGCATGTGTTAGTTTAAGTGTTAATTTGTGTTTTTCATTTGGTATTTTTAATTTTTCAGCTTTAGTTTTATTTAATTAAGTATGGTTTGTGTTTATTTAATTTATGTTTTCCTTAGTTTAAATATGTGTAGCTAGAAGTTTAAGGATTTGAAGATATAGGAAGGATGAAGGGTAATCAATTGTGATAATGGAGTTAGCTTGGAATTGCTTTGATGTTTTTAAGCTTAGGTTAGTTTAGAACCTTGGTTAAATGTCTTGAATTAGGTATTATCTTTAGGATTAATCACCCTTAAGGTAATTTCCTAATTTTCCTTAGCAATTTCCAAAAAGTAGCAACAGGCTAGTTGGATTTATTATGATACTTAACCAACTAATCTAGGGTTCCATGCCTTAAGGTTACACTTTCCGAACTTATGTGTCAGTGGTCTAAGCTAGTCATTCCTTAGAACCTAATGTGTCTTTAATATTAAACCTACGGAGCTTGTTTTAGGTTATAGCGAAGATAAGGGCATTTCTAGAGCTT
Organism: Pinacopodium congolense; assembly: GCA_028565735.1. Taxonomy (NCBI): domain Eukaryota; kingdom Viridiplantae; phylum Streptophyta; class Magnoliopsida; order Malpighiales; family Erythroxylaceae; genus Pinacopodium; species Pinacopodium congolense. The sequence continues at coordinate 3,682 of JAOXYD010239652.1, read as the reverse complement.
GTTAAATTTACCTAAGTTAGACGAACTGAGAGTTTGAGAGCTTGTTTAAATTTATAGGCTAGCACCATAGCTAGAATACCTTTTATCTGAATTCAAAAATAAATGATTGTCCTAGAATTTCGATGATACCTTCGACCCATTTATTTATTATTATTAGTAGTCTTATGGTGTTTTTCTTTGTATTTGTCCTTTTTTTTTCATTGCATCTTAGTTATGTTAGTTCTTTTTGGGTAGTACCCCTTAACTCCTTATGGATTCAATCCTATCTTACCCTAGCTACATAGTTAGGTATAGTTAGTTTTATTATTTGATAATTTGTGAAGACTCATTAAAAAGTAATAACAATCTCTCCGAACAATCTTTTGACATCTCAACTCTAAGAAAATATACAGCTTTATATTGCTTAAGAAAGAGATAATAATCTCTTTAAACAATCTCTTAAATCTTAACTTTAAGAAAATATGCAGCTTCATCCATGTCTTTCATTTCATATTCAGATGGTAGTCAATCTTTGATATATTTAATGAACACATGCTCATTACAAGCAATCAATATATCATCTATAGATAAAGATAAAATTACAAATTTATTTTTAGGTCTCTTAGTATACACATAATAGTCCTTATCGATCATCTAAAAATCATATGAAATAATTACATTATGAAAAAGGAATATACCACTATCTTGAAGACTGCTTGAGGTTATAAATTGACTTTAATAATTGACACGGGTGCAATGCACACACCGAATTTAGCCAAAAAAGAGGCTTAATGGGACTGTCTACAACCTCCTTCCTTGTATTATCTTTTTTGTTTTCTTCTTCTTTTTGTCCTATTTCTATTTCTCTCCTCATTCATCTCTCCACCTAGACTCACCACCCTCCTTCGATCACTGACATTCTTACTAGTGAGAGTGGACAACAAATGGGTTTCAATGATCTTTCTTTTTCTTTTTTTTTAGGTCAATGTTATCAGATTTCAACCTAAACACTTGTTAGATTTGTCGACAAGAAAGAAACAAAATAAAAAATGACGAATTCCAAACATAGTATTCCATCTTACAATCTAAAGAACTATACGAACTCTTTTAAGGACATATGGTCTCATTCAATCCTACCAAAAACTCATCTTGGTTCCATTAACAAAGTTCATAAAAATTGCTAGGCCTTTTGGATTTTGGAACTTCCAAAGAAAAAGAGATGAAACAAAAAAAAAAACACCAAATAGGAAGAAGACAGTAAAAAGTTAAGAGAGCAAGGAAATAAGAAGGAGACTAAAAAAGTTAAGTATAAAAATTTCTTAATTGTTGTAATACCATTTATTTATCATACTCAACAAAATCTTTAGTGATAAACATTAAAATTCAATTAAAATTATCAAAATAAGATAAATATGATTTTATTTTCATTTTATTATTTTCATGCATTTTAAAAACTATAATCATCTTATTTTATCTATTCATGCATTTAAACTTGACTCTGATACCAATGTTAGATTTCTAATATAATTACAAAGATTATATACGACATGATCATTTTCATATTATATGCATGATCTAAAAGTAATCATTTATATATTACTTTCTTGTTTTCATAAGGATTCCTTTTTTTCAAATGATCTTTTTCCAATCAGATATTACTTCACTTGCATAATGGATTCTTACAAATCATCCATTATATATTCTCATTCAAAATTATTAATTGTCATTTTGCAATTAAGTAAATAATAAATCACGTATAACCCAATCATGGGTGGATATGTGTTTATTAGGTTCCTTTCTCTACAAGGCAAACACTAGTTAAAATCACCTCGATAATTCATGTAGTAATCTTGGTATTTGCAAAGATTTAGATTGAACTTCATTTTGTTGTGGATTGTGTTAAAAATCAATGATGGTTTATTTGATCATATATATATATGTGTGTGATATAAGAAATACAAATACACCCTTAATGAGATTAAATGAAAAGTTTTGTTCTTTTAATTTAAAACTGAAGAGTTGTGATATTTAAATGTGTATAAAAACCTATAAATTGAAAAAAAAAACAAGTACAATTTAAATGAAAAGTTGTGTTAGAGTCTAGATAGACGTCTACTATGCGAATGATTCTTTAATATGTGGAATGTAAGAATAATTCATAAGTGTAATTATTCTTATATAATACATATTTAATGAAAAGATTGTGAAAATTAAATTTATGCGATTAATCAAAATTTTCTAACATTGGCATTAGAGCCAAGTTAATATTATATGCTTCTTGATATTTAAAAGAACTCAAAGATATAATTTGTGTAAAATAAATGATTATCTATTATATTATTGTGTTTAAAAGATTATTTGACTTGTGAAATTACCTTTTATAATTTTTTTAATTAGTGTTTTAATTTTCTTTTTGAAATTTTATTTTTCTACAACAATACCTGTCAAATATACTGATTATCTAGTTATTTGTTACTTACCATTCAAATCAAGTTTAGAAAGTAAGAAGAGTTTCTAGTTATCTATTAATTTCCATTTAAATAAAGTTTAGAAAGTATGAAGAGTTGATTATCTGTTAATCCCATTCATTTAGAAAATGGAAAATTCGGATTATATATTAATCCCAATTAACAAAGTTTAGAAAACATGTTACTGAAGAAAAAAACAAAACATTTAATGAGGTTTTGAAATGTCTGTTATTTTCTTTATTTTTTAAGATAAGGTGCTACACTATTAAGGGGAACCTAAGGGGTCGTTTGGTATTGTTGTTGGTTATAGTTTTTAGTTGTAGTTTTTATATATTTGTATGGGTTTTTATGTATTGTCCTCGATTTATGTGCTGTATTAGTGTGTTATCTTTTTTTATTTATATGTTTAACAAAACACAAAACCAAAGCCATACCAAACAAGGCCTAAGGATCTAGAAAAATGATGGCTTGTTTTTACACCGTTTATCCATCTAAATTAAAATTAAAGGGATGGTACTTAAGTAGCACAATGGACAATAGCAACTTAAGTTTCAGATGGAAATCAACATGCCTTTCCACAACTATTTTTTTCCTTTGTTCTTTATATGACTTTTGTTTGTTTATGTTTATGTTTTTTTGGTAATTTCCATTATTTTTTCTTCTTATGGTTTCCACTACGTGTTGCAGGCGATCAAAGGGGAAAATAAATTATTTAGATTACTGGTAGAGAGAAAGACCAAAAAAAAAAAAAAACTCAAACTTGCTATTGTTCTTGCCACCGATAAGAGATGAGTGACAAGTGGCAGAGAAGAGTAAGGGACAACTGATATAAAAGAGGAACAGGAAAAAAAAGATGAAATTGGAGGTTGACGCAAAGGTGCGTACAGTCAAGAACTCACTAGGCTAAAGCAAGTGTGTTCATGTCAGTGTATTAAATATCATATTGGTACCGGTATCGATATAGAATTAGCCTCAAAATAGTATTGTATTGGTATCGGTTAATATCAGTACTATTTTGGATAATTTTTTAAAATTATAAATTAAAATTTGAATTTTATAAAATTTAAAAAATGGTCTATGAATATATTATATTATGTAGTTTTTAACTTAACTTTAAATTTAAAAAGACTAAAATACAAAATTTTTCTTTAAAAAATTTTTAAAAATTATTTTTTCTGGTACCGATCGGTATTGCCGGTACTGACTGGTATTAGCCGGTATCGACCGGTATTTGA